>LUCM01005780.1:0-15323 GCA_008360955.1 Fasciolopsis buskii
ATCATCATCATCATCATCATCATCATCATCATCATCATCATCATCATCATCATCATCATCATCATCATCATCATCATCATCAGTCTTAACTATCCTTTCCTGTCAGGCTTACCCCTTTCACCCATATAATCTCATTTATATCGCTAAGAATGAATTTAGACTTTGAAGTAATTGAGGGATCACACAATGATTCTTCCGGTATGCAACGACCACAAAATTAGGTTTGGTTCAGATGACCTTTTCTCAATGATTCTCTGCTAATTTCACCAAATAGCAAAATTCACACCTAGGTAATACTTCCGAGCCTCAAAGCGACGAGGAGCCAAAATCAATGAGGGACCGAAATCATGACAAGATTTCTCCGCAAATTTCGCGGCGCGGTGCGTGACTTAAATGTACTTATACAATGAGCCTCAGTTATCATCCAACCTAGAAATAATCAGAAATAGAGCAGACGTCTGCACAGAAATGAAGGCTGGAAAAGGGCGCAAACAGAAGGTATCTGCCTTGCAGTCAAAGGAGATGCGATTAGTTCGGCAAGCCTAATCAGGATCGCGGAACAATTTTCTGAGTCTTAGCGTGAACGAACTGAAAGTCTACCATTTCAGAACGTGAGCGGGAAAGTAAACTTGGACAGTGACGAAAAAACTTTCCTGAGTCCGTTTGATTCACGACCACACCAAATATCCATAGAGTAACTCCAACAAAAACACAACAGTAAAATAAAGCAGTAAATGCATGAAGCCTGAGGTAAGTGATGACTGCAAAGCGCTTCCCGTGTGAACGAGATGATCCGAATAAGACTAGAAAATTAGTGAAAGTAAAGGGTGAGAAATTTTTTAAACATTCGTATGGTATGCTGTGCTTTCAGACACGCTAAGTCTTCCCATGCATGTGGAGAATATACCAAGCATAAATGATTGGTGAGGTATCGAAACGTCTCAGCAATATTCGGAGAGTGGCTGAAATAAATATTCAAAATAAATGCATGCAAACAACTCGTAAACAGCGTACAAAATATGTCCGGAATTTTTGTTGGCATATTCCCAGTTGTACACATGTATTCCGCAAAATTTGGTTACTTAAACACTCAAACCGAGATCTCAGTTATATTTTTGCCTTCATTAGACTGCCTCAGTATTTTTTGATATTCATTTGACTGTTGGTCTGGTGAATCACTTCTGCAGTATTATCGTCGTAGCTGTTGTCAACATTCTCATTGTTATCCGATAAACACTACCATCCCAATGGGCATCGTCACTATTATACTGGGACATCCGGTGAAACATTGGAATTGTTCGTCGGATGTTCAGCTCCAACGGTGTAGGGTTGGTGATATTGGCCGTGTATTTGTATGATATCTAGCATTGAAAAATCAAATCCACAGCATTTGCCGATCACTTTCCTCGTTTCCGTTCGTAAGACAAGAAGATTTGCGAATGCAGTGTCAGAAGCCCCGAGGCATCGTTCGCCCAAATAACTCCAGTCTCATTACAAACTGTCGTTCTCCGTCATGGGGACCGCGCCAGATGCACGAACGACTGCAGCACGGTAAACCCGATTAATGGCAGCATTAGTATAAGAACGGAAAGTGAGGTGGACTCGCCGAATATCTCGACCTAAAAAGATGCATGCGCGCGAATTAAGCTGGTTACCGACTCCGTCTAGGCTGTTTTGACACACCTCACGCAGGCGCGCCTTCGGCAGACCCACGGTCTTTATCTTTCGTGATTTGAAGGCGTTATTGGACTAAACCATTCAAGAGATTACCTGACGGTACCTCCTGCTGATTAGTGTCCCAGATAAACTCATCTCGCATTTCTAACTTCTGCATGCATGGAATTATGGTTAGGAGGCAATTTTTGGGACAGACATAAGAATCATAGGTTGGATTTGTTTTTAGGATCAAAGCTGGGCTAAACGTTGGAGTGAATATTAGGAGCAGTATTTTATCTTATGGTTGTGATTAGGATTTGGGTTCGCGCCAGTATTTTAGTTAGAATTTACGGCTAGTCTTAGTCCTTGCGCACGTTGTCGTTTTCAAATATTCTGCAAGAACTGTTGAATTATGGCCACAGCTTCTTTAGCAGTTTCAATTTTGTTTAAATGTTTGCATTATTCAAATTTGTCCTCCTTGAAAATAAACCCAATCACTAATGGTTGTTAGACCTCGTTAATGATTACTTGCCAAACAACGAATAGCTTACATCCGCCGGTTGAGATTGCACCCTAAGGCGTTTCTACTACTGGTGTTCACCTACTCACGAGTAGTTGGGTGACGTTTGCAATCACCACGGGAGGGTGAATTTAGGTGAACCCTTACACCCAACGGGTAAGTTGCTCCTTCGGGGTTGTCACTTCAATGTTGTTTCGTTCGTCGACCCTTGCTGTCCGGACTGATCATAACAGAAACCACGTTTCTAATCATGCTTTTGCAAACCGTTATTGAAAAAGCTCAGTTTTCTCTTTAGGCTGTTTTATCAGATAAGTACACATCGCCCTCCAACCGGAGTCGGTGTCCTCACTTGAGTGCGATGTGATGAATTTTCTCAAACGGTCACCGGATAACGTACGGCTGTGTCACCTTACAATGTAACAGTTGAGTTTTCTCGTTCAAGTACCCATACGTTTCTCTGTACCCTGGAAACAATACCTAGGTTCATTGTTATTCTTGAAAATCGCTTCAGCTGTGTGTGAAACACTGATGTGTGGGACCGAAATTTGTTGGTTTTGCAATGGTATTCTAAAAACACATGACTCCTAACTTACCACCAGATGTGCACTGAATTTTCTTGGTGTATTTTCGTGGGTTTCAAATATTCATTTTTAAACACACCCTTGAAGACCATGTTTGGATAATGATATGCTCATTCACCCATCCATATGACCAATGTCCATCATCTTTCCAATTTCCTTCCTTACGTTAAAAACCAGAAATCCGACGACATTTATTAGGTTGGGGATCAAGGGTGCATTTTCCTGATCGAAATCCGAGTTCGTTGAAAACATAAGACAGTTTGGATAAAGGCTATATGTAGAATGGAAGGTTACCGGTCACCAAGGCTGAACGGAGCTGTCTAGAAGTGAAAATGAGCGCCTGAGAGGCCCAACATGATTTTCGTATTTTCCTTTGCCCCATAGGCTTTCAGTGGCATCTCTTAGTTGGATAAAATCGACTAATTTCGGACATCCTCACTGTGACCTTGCTTGACCTTTGATTTTGATTTTGTGGCTTCCTTTTGTTTGGGTTTGTTTTACCGAGCACAATACCTGTGCTTCCCTGCACATCCGACAGCTTTCGCTTACGCATTTCGTTTAGAGCAGCGAACACACAATTGCGGTTGGCTACTTCATGAATTGTCTCATGGAGACCACTTCAGTACCACGAAATGTGCGAAGCACTTTTCACATCCGGTACTCACCTCGAATGTTTTCTATCGACAGACAGGACTTTGTTAATTGACGGTCTCGGAAGATGGTTTATTCACGTTAGGGGTTCATATCACTGAGGTCTTCGAAATTTTGAACCCATTTTTGAATATCCTGTACTGTGGATGAGTTAGTGCTCTTGATGGTGCGCGGTTCCTTGCTTTGCCTCATGACGATTAAGGTATTGGCACAGTTTATGAACAGAGATGTTAATGTGAGACCGTTGGATTTAGATTATAGTATCCCGTATTCCGAAAATAAATTTGTTGTTTCCTATGTTCTAACAGATACACACTGGATCCCCGATATCTTCACTAATGTGTCTAATGTTTTCCGACCACTATGTCTTGAATTTTTCCTTGTAATTAAACCGTTCAAACGGGTAGTCTCAGCCACCCACCACGTGGCACCTCATGCAATCAACAAAGTACGACCAGTCACAACTCGACCTGACTGACTGGGACGAGTAAGTCGGTTTTCCTTAAGAGTACGTCTTGTGCTTTATTTGCAAATTGCTTTGCTTTTTGTTCTCAAAGTGCTTGAACTACGTCGTCAAGAGGGGTGAAGCTGACTCCCGCAAACATGAGACTTACAACGTAACTAACGCAATTAACCTCTTCCAAAATTATCCACTATCTCACACACGTGATAACACAACACAACACAGCATAACTTTGCCGCACACATTCATCTTCTAAAGTTAATTTGCCTCTAGTATATCACAAAAACACGGCCGCCGCTGAAGATGTCGAAAGAATTTCTTTCAGATATTATTTAGGTCCGTTTGCATTCCTACACCTATTTTTTAGTTGTTTAACATCCCTCAGAAACTCAAAAACGAAATCGACAACATTACTCGAGACCTGGGTTTCTTCTACGCATACTTCGATGGTCTATCAATTCAGCAACCGAACGAAGATAAGAATACCCAGCTCTTATTCTTCTTCACTTCAATACAACCAAATCATTTGAAGCGTCCTCAAAATCTGCATCACAAGCATTCAAAGATTTCGCGTAGTTTGTATCTGTCCCACCATTCCGACTCCTTCGTCGTCTCATTTTCGTTGTCCCAATTCACCATTGGATTGGTTTAGTTAGGTTCAGTTTTTACAACCATTAACCTTGCAGCAAATTCTTTTGTCTTTCGTCGCTACTTACAGTACCAACTACTCAAACAGAAAAATTAATAAGGAACGATGAAAGATTGACTCCGAAATAATAAACTGGCAAAACACCGAAAAATAAGCGTTTCTGATGTAAAAACGCCACTGACTGCGACACTCAGCCATACCAATTATCGTCTCCAACCATCACTTCGTGAGACATCGTGAACCGCAACTACACCCATGCGAGCCAGTCTAACAATCGCCTTTCTATTAGAACTAAGTAAAATGAGACAACTGTTCTGGGAGGATGCGCAAAACATGTCCCAACCATTCTAACTTGGACAAAATTCAGTGCTTCTTTTGCATAGTGAATTCCTTCAACCGAAGCCTACGCCTGACCTCTGAGTTCCTGAGAAAATTTAATTATTAATACTGCAGACAATGGTGTTCAAACACCCGAAATCTTTGTTTATGTCCTCATCTGCCACGTTTCGGAGCTGCAGAGCAGTGCCGACCACAGTGCTGCTGTGCATAACCGACCTTTGTTTGGTAGCCGGATGTCATGGTCATACTACATATAACTCAAAATGGTAAATCCTAACGTATCTTTTTGTATGCGCGATGACACTTTATCCGATGTTCGGTCACCAGGTGAGATCCAACTACGCACGCAACTGAATCTATCTATCTCACTCAGTTATTCGGATTCAAACCAGTCTACTCCTGGGGCAGTATTTTTCAGCTCGCTTCGGTCGTCCGCGCGACCATAAGATCGATCCACACCTCAAATTCACCTTAACATGCCCGAAACCATTAAAAATGCAAAAAATCTAGCGGTAACCCTTCGGTGTTCAGTCATCTGTACCGCACAGTGTTCTGAATCTAGCATCACTCACTTGAAAAAACAGCTGATGACTAACTCGAACTTACGAAGGCAAGCCCATTGAGTGTTGAGAAGGCAGTCTGCAGCAGACACTGAGGATAACTCATCACTGTTTTTATCCCAACTGTCTGTTTCATTCCACAGTATAAAAGGAGGAAGAAATTAGTTTAGCTGAACATAATTAATACGGTCGTCCAGTAAGGCAGAAACGTACGTAAATCCATTCTTTTCGACGCTATTCAGCCTCTACTACTTAATTTTCAAACTCATCGCATCATTTCTCGCCCTGATTTGCTCATTGCTCCCATCCTCTATCCAATCACTCACGAAAGATACATAGTTGACACAGCTGACCATCAGCTACTGTTGTGTACCAAACGTTTAGAAAATGTAAAAGGGTCAACTGTGTGTTTGGTTGTTATCATACGTTTCACAGTTGACGACGCTAGGTCACGATCATACTAAATGTCGATCCAGACTCGGGGTTATCAACTGCTAAACACATGACAACAGCGAAATACACAAGTGATTCCATTTCATCTTTTAAACCTGTTACACAAAAATATCTAAAAGGTATTAGCTTTCAATGAGGCTACGCAAATCAGACTATGTAACGCAGTTCTTTGTCCGCAGAAGCTATTAACGGATTCAGTTCTTACCATGGAGATCATATCAGCAATTTTTTGTACGAAATTGAGTCTGTTTGCCCACTCACCACAGTTGCTGTAACAATACAACGAAATGCTAACAACCCGAAGTATTGGCTTTCTTTCTGTACAAAACATTTGCCCAAGCTTTGTGCTCAGTTGGTCAACATTTGAAGCAGATAACGTATTTCCGTAGTTTCTGGGGTTCGGTATATGCATAATCATAAAGATACACGATACAGGCAGTGATGCGGGAAGCAACTTAGAATAGAACATCACAAGAAATTCCCGAAGTTATTTTCTGTTTTTTTTTCAAATGCGCGTAGACTTTTCAGAGGATTTGCATGCAACAGTGTTTTATTGAAGGAATGCCTTCTTCAACAAGACTTCAGAATTTACAGAGAACAGTACAGAATAATAACTGAACTCACTGTGTACTATCCGTTGTTGAAAAATTCGACCCTGTGGCTCGAAAATAGCCCTGGGACATGCTTCAAATAATTTGGTATATGAGATGTCCACCCTAACAGTTCCTCGATGTCGATTCCCAGAACTTCGAAGGAACGGATAAATCCAGCAGCTCTGTGTTATTGTTGGGAACCGATTCAAATCAGTAATAAATTACCCCCTCGACAGACTCAGTGGACTTCGACAACTTTCCGAATACGCTTCCTCTGTTGCATAAAACAAGCAAACGAACAGATAGGGAAAAAGCGACGTGGATTTGGTGTATCTGAATATAATGATGACCACAAAATTTTCTGGTAAGGAAAGGCGAAGTGGGGTTTGCGAGCCAAAAGACAAGATTTTCACGGAAAAAAAGCTCCAGTTCAGTTTTGGAATACGACTTTGTGAAAGCAAATGCGATTTGCCGGACATCAATAAACGTTTTCGTTAGTTAACACATGCGTATTTACTTTTTCTAATAACCACTGAGAAACTCTTATACTATATATTATCATTATTATTTCATATTACACATATTGCATGAACCGCATGTCACTGAGGGACTAA
Source organism: Fasciolopsis buskii (assembly GCA_008360955.1). Taxonomy (NCBI): domain Eukaryota; kingdom Metazoa; phylum Platyhelminthes; class Trematoda; order Plagiorchiida; family Fasciolidae; genus Fasciolopsis; species Fasciolopsis buskii. Next base: position 7,080 of record LUCM01005780.1, read on the forward strand.
ACTGTTTGTTTGTTTTCATTCTACACGCTTTCACGTCTGAACACAAACAATAAGTTTCCCATAGGATGCTCAGAACATTACAGAAGCTATTTTGATAAAAGGACTAAAAGTTATTCACCCTAGTAATACTTTTCCTAACTATTATGACTTAAAAGCTATTTTTATGGTATTATGAAACAGGGAGTGAGCGGTGAATGAACGCACCAGAACCAATTAATAACATTACTTCGTGATATATCTGTGTATATAATGTTTTGTCAAATAAAAATTCCAATGGGTTTCACTTCTTATTGTCAGTGAAAAAGTTCTAGAGGAATAGTGAATTATCTTCACCTTTTCGAGTCGCCCTGAGCCCGCCATTTCCACGTCAAATGAGGGATGGGCAACTGACACGTAATGAACGAAACCGGGGCAGAGCCAACGGCGAAGTATATCTTTCATCCAGGTCAAGGATGAGCACGTGCGATTTGATGACCGTAAATCAGGTCTAGGTCACAATCAGATTGGAAGAGTACGTGTGCGATTCAATGCCCTCGAGTGCTGAATTCACGTGACCAATGCTGTCTGACCAGGTGATCAAGTTTGCCGGTTCGATAAATCGTGTGACCGATAGCGCAAGCGGCGGGGTTGCGATAACAACCAGGGTCTGACACTGTCGTGTTTTTCAGTAATATAAGGATTCTACTCACAAGGGTGTGCAAAAACGAAAATCCATAATTGATAGTTCGGTATCAAGCGAAATTGTCAGGTTATTTCCGAAGGCGCTGATTTCACTTGAATTCCTGATATCTAGACGATATATATATATATATATATATATATATATATATTGTGAACGTTATCTTGATGCATTCCAATCCATTACGGCCAGATTGTTCTTAATCAACAAGTGCATGATTTTAGACGAACCATCCAACCATCTCTTTGCCTAGATTCGTTATCCTCGGTGATTTTAATAGATTTCATGTTTCTTTCTTGCCACCACTTGACTTGATCAGTTTTGCGCACTTTCCTACTTGCAACGACGTTTTCCCTGATTTAACATTGGTTAGCTTTCCCAACATATCTGTCCATAAATGAACTTTCGTTAGAATGCCAGTTCACTGCGCTCTACCACTTAATTCCAAAAACCATCTTAAAAGAGTGATTCACGGACCCTGTCTATATTTCTCACCCGCATTGTGACTAGGCATGTTTGCTCCCAAGGGGAGTTGAGCATGCTGAGTGATCTTTTGCGCACCAATGACTTTACCCTTTTTTCCTCTCCATGGTGGAACCCAATACTCGAACAGTTAACCAATTATCCTAACTTCCACTTTGACGCCTTAACAGACAGACTTTCGTTTCCCTACTTAAAAAGCTTTGTCAAGCTAAAGAGATAGCTTGCGGCATAACGTTAGGCATCTCACTGCAGCTGTTGAAGCTGAAATTGCGTGGCTGAACGCACTACATGAGTACACGCCACTTGTTTTGGTAAGTCTTGAAACAACTGTGCACCTCGAAGCCAAAATCCAGTCCTGAAGCTCAAGTGCTCCACCCATCAGTCCTTTAAAAGTTCTGGCCACCCCTCACTTCCTCTCCGTTTGTTGCTTCCATTGGGCAAACTCCAGCTTGGAAAGACTTAGTCCCGACAAGTTTGCTCACAGTTAAAAGCAATAATTCTCCTGGACCAGATTTGCCATCTTTTTTACCACTCAAAACTGGCGTATCTCACCTCCCAGCTCCATTGTCTAACTTGTAACCGGAACCATTCCTTATTGTTGGGAATTTGTTAGAATGAGGCTGATTCTCAAGAACGGATATGGCGAATATCAACCCACTGCCTGTTCCTCAGCTGATCCGAAGGTATTCGGGAAATTGCCTCCTAATTGCATATTAACTGACATTCAAATCCATGATTTCTTGCAATTTCCGTACAAACCTCCGTTGCATACAGCTGGTGCTGTAAGCTATAATGCTCATTCAGGTTTTTTTCCTGTAAGTGGATCCCGCCTGCTTTTCTTGATTATGCTGATGCCTTTAGCTCCGTCAATCGTTGGACCCCTCTTCGGATCCTCTTCGGAAATAGCGCTGATCCAAATTTTGTGAACTTTGCACGTGACTATCTTTACACCGTTAATCCGTTTACTTCTTTTTGACAAGAATAAATCTTCCTTTCTCTCAAACGTTTTTCAGGGATCCATTCCTCTCTTTACGTTAACAATCTCCTTAGTTCACCCAATTTCATTGGTTGCAAATATGCTGGTGGCATTGTTTTTGGATACCCTTACAATGTAGAAGGCGGTCTCACTCAACTGCTAGGTAATCTAAATGAACTTGTGACCTATCCTCCTTTCATTCCTTGTCACTACATGGTCTTAAACGTGTTAATGTCGCCTTCAGTGTTTAACGAGGTTACCGACATTCATCTGCCGTTAGTGATCCTCTATCGATGACAATCAATAGTGAATACATAGGAAAGTTTTATTTTATAGTTTATTTCGGAATAGATTTGACCCACAACCTTTCGTCGGTAAAGTATGTCGAATATGTTTCACAAGGCGCGTGGACTCTCCTTTTTGTCTTTTAGACCGAGAAGGCTCAGAGCATCTCATTCTTCAACTTTTGCTTCATCCTTTCTCACTTTCTGGCTGTACTTTTCTCCAGCATCCTTTCCTGCCTTTAGGAAAGATTTTTCCTTATCGCTAAATCCCTGGCGCTGCTTGCGTATTGCAATGGAATTAGCAGGGATACACTTGCGGATTTCTTTGTTACAAAACGTCTTGATACCTGCGATAGATTACCAGACCATGTAGTATCCAACAGTAGCCGTTGTTTTCAAGCAGGATTGCCCAGGGCTTTTTCTTGTTATTCAACTTATCCCAAATTTAGACTCTTCACTTCTTGTACCTCTGCATATAAGAATATTCATATTCCTTACTCCGTTCGTTTAGTCGTAAATCGAGAAATGGTAATTAGCATTCTAGAAGCTCATCTCCAATAGTGGCATTCATTCAGTCAGGTTCAATACACTTTGTCAAGTCACTTACTTTATCACTGCGTGTTGACATGTTTGCACTCGGCCTAACTACCTGTCATACGTCTTATCGGTTCAGATTGAGGCTTCACCCTCCTCCAGGTGACCTGATTTGACTACACCAGCACAATCACCTGCTTCCTGATTTTCACCTTTCGAAGTTGATACTGCTAGGTGGATTTACGATCTTGTGTCGAATGTGCGAAACCGCTTTGTTTCGGTGTTGTTTCATGTGAAAACGTGGCCGGATCATGTTTGGGGATCACAACTGGCGGACAAGCCCGTCTGGACTCAGGTGAATGACGCACGAGGCAAGGGTGTGATGGCATGCAAACCAGAGGACAAATACGGAGTCAGCCAAGTATCCTAGCTTGCGGACGAATTGAAAGAGGTCTGATTTTTGTAGCAGGCTCAGTGGCGAGCGGGGCCTTCACTTAGAACGGAGACTAAATGAGTCGACGCGCCCGTCAGATGAAGGCAATCGGTCAGCGAATTGAAACCTGAGGAAATCCATATTGTTGTTTGACCGTAAACGGACAGTCGTGTTGACAGGCCACCGGTCATTTGGTCATTCTGGCGTGATTAAGCGGAACGGGATTGAACCAGGCTGAAAATGACCGATCAAAGACAATAGTTTGCGATTGAGATTGCGGTGACTAGATATCAAGACAGACACTGTGAGTCTAATTACATGTGATGGATACCACTACCTGCTCACGTGTGATGTCTGGTTTGGGCGCTGATCAGTGATCGTCCCTGTTACTGGTATGCCGGCCGAGATGGTCGTAAGGTCACTTCTGCGTCAGATATCTAGTTTTGGCATTCCCTCAACAATTGCCCCCGGGTTGTGTTTCCGGCACGTGGGTCCTTTCCCCCTGAAATGGCCCCCTGCCAGTCATTTTGCAATGGGCATTTAGAGCACACATGGTGTCAATGCATGTTTGGCGTCTTTTGAAGCCTATTCTCATTTCAATCAATTTCACAGTCATCTCTACCGAATCAAACCCTCTCTAGTGTTTTGTATGGGCATTCAAGTTCTAACAGGTTGTACAGAAATTCTTAGTCAATCCACTATGTCCCATTTAGAAGTGACAGATCTGAAGCAGCGCACATTGGTTCATTATTTCCTCCACACAGGCAGATCAGTCATTTCTATTATTAAACTCCCGTAGAATTTAAGTCGTTACTTCTTTCGTACCACTATCTCAGAGCCCATCATAAAGACATCCAATACTTGGTCAGTGTTGATTTGAGCGCTGATATCGCCAAATGAATAGGTTTATGAACACCTGATATAACTAAGATTTTTGAAACAAAGCACGACGCCAACGACTGATCTTCTCCCTAATGTCATAACCCGTTATGTTAGCGAAAGAATGTTAAACCTGTTTGTTTCAGGCTCCTTTAGTGTGGCTCGATCTTCTAACTCTATTTGGTTGACGGTGTAGGAACGAAGTATTGCAAGATGTGTATGGATTTGTGTGCTGATTTCCTATTCACTCTGGACGTTCAATGTTCGGAACTTCGTCGTATTCATATTACGCAACTGACCGAAGCACTTAGCTTTATCGACACGCGTAAGCTCAAGTGATCAGTCATACACGTACGAGTACCGATTCTTCACCCACGGAAAGTATGTGGTTGCAGTAACACATTTCAACTTTTCTTTCCAGTCCCATCAATCGGACGATTGGGAAATAATAAATCACTTCCTCGGACAGGATTAACCAAAAACCAGGTCTGAATGATCCCTTCTTACCAACACTAATGAACGAACCAGGCTTCGAGGCTTTCTAATTCACCATTCTGGATCTTAATCGCTAAAAATACCGATACGTTGAGAAGGCGTTTGCATAATCGATTTCTAGAGGCTCTTGGTGAGCCTGGCACTGAATTGATGGTCTATCTACTATTGATTGGATGTTTTGGAATAACTCTAGATGTTTCTTTTCAGCCGCAGTGTCGAATAAAATCGCAAAACTGGTCTGAATAGAGGACATCCCACAGTAATATTATTTCGTCCATATAAGACTCGGCTGAGCCCACATAGTCACCGATAACTCGGTTGATTTGGTTCATACTATCAAAGATTTCACTTTTTCATGACATGGTAAAGAATTAGTTTCATAAATTTCGCTAACCTAGTCCGGAGGAGCTCAGCAAGACCAATCTTTCAGACAGACAGTACGTCCATTCCCGTCTTAAACTAAAAGCTTTTAAAGGAACCGGTGTTAGCCGGAATTCCTCTGAATCTGACCTCAGTACACCTGGCTTGGGATAGTTAAAAAGTGTTTCATTCCTAGTCCAGATGGCATAGTCAGTGTGGCCTCGAATGGTGATGAAACGTTTACAATCTTAACATCAAGCCCAGTTATTAGAACCTCATGAAAACCAACAGCCTGAGCCACGATCAACACAAATTTTCACAATCGTTCATTGATAGAGGTTTTCCGTGGAAACACGTCTCCATTTTTTCTCTAGGGACAGGATGATGCTAACATCAGTTTTTAAAATGAGTAAATTCAGATCCATTCCCATGAACTGGGACTCCATTTTCCATTACCGTCTTGAATGAAGCACTGCATTTACGTATTCAAAGCCTGCGCAACGCAATATAATGCAACACAATGAAATACAAAACAACCTCTACATTTCCCAAGGTGGAATCTCGTGCAGGCATTCGTTGATGTCCGGATAAAGCGCAACTGCATACTATTCCCCATTCAAATCGGTGATTCATAAACGTTGATTAGTCTGGTTTATGCTCAATGGATAGAAGGAAATTTGTGTCAAGTAACATGAAAATCAAAACACAATTTCCAAAATGAAAGGTCACTGTGCTACATCAGCGTGGCACTCCACGTGTCACTGTGGTATCCAGTTTCACGGTCAAATGCAATTACTGACCTTAGTTAATCGAAAGGTATCCTGACGATGAGATCGGGATGACCTGATTCGATGGGATCTATCAGCTGAAAAATGATTTGCCAATGAGATTATGTAGCCATAACTTTATCACAAATGCCAATTCTGATTAAATTCTACGGAACCGAAATATCATGCTAATGATATTGCTATTGGGCACAGATCTGGGTAGACATTCGGTCCCGTCAGAACAATGAAGAAGAGGAACATTGGGAGAGAAAAAGAAGAGAACAAAACCCGTATATAGTTCGCCGCATATGTTATCTCTCCCCATCTTATTTTCTTCAAAGTCTTCCATTTTCGGTCGAAATTCGCGATCTGAATGTACAAACCGGAGAAGGCTTTTACTTTCAGATCAGGCTTCAGTCCGAAGACCTGAACCGCAGGACGCCAGAGCTGAACAGGGTGTTTGCACACCGACCAGTTTTCCTGTCCCCCGCTAACTGGGAACAGACCTCAGTAAGGAAGTCATGATCGGACTGGAATAAATACATAATTCTTTGTTGAAAATAGCTAGACAGTTCAGAGAGGGAAATTATTGCAATCTAAGGCGATGACAGCTGAATATAGCCAATCGGGAATTTCGCAGACTTTTAATACCATGTACCATTACCTCTAAGTTGTCACAGTTTTACTCCCATTTTGCACAACTATTAACATTGCTCCAAAGGGTTCTGTTTTTATATTTGCTACCTCGCAGCACCAGCTACTGAAAAAGCAATGGAACGAGCGCGAGTGTAAGATCAGAGAAAATAAAATACTTCGGATGCAAGACCGTCACAGATTGCGCACTGAGCCATAACGACCACTGTCTCCAACTTTCGATAAGACAGAACATCGTGGACCCCAATCAGTTAGTTTGGTGCAACTATAAAAACCAGTCCAATGGTTATGACTTTCAAACTTTTTCCCATGTCATCGACTGGCCAATTCAAACCCACTTCCAACCAGTACATGCCTCGAAAAACAGACAACGAAAGAGTTGCTCTGTGCGTATATGCAAAACATGTCCAAACCACAATAAACTAAGAAAATTCAGCATCTCTTCGAAGGAATAAACCTAATGGTGCAGTACCTAAAGCTTAATATCCCAGTTCCTCAAAAAATTATCCGAGCATATTCTGCCGGTACTGTAAACACAATGGCGTCCAAACACAAGAAGATTCGGAGTACCATTGCCAGCACCGACATCCCAGAAGCTCTGCAGTCCATAACTCTGGTCGGTACACGAATGTTACAATCAGGCCACAAGTAACTCAAATTAGTGAAAACCAATCAAGCATACAGCATAAATGAGGACAAACCACTACATAATCGGAAACTGAGTGAGGTACAAATGCCCAGATAGCTGAATAACTATCGATAAACCAATTCTTCGAAGCATCATAAAAGTCTGGACTCGAGTCAATACAATTCTGCAGCTTCATTTTGCAATTCAAAGGTCCAAAAAGCATACCAAACACACGTACGCCATCATTCAGGCGATCGAGAAATCTTGCAACATACTCGGGGCCTCAATTAGCAGCAAAAAGTTATTCGTATATTCTAAGCCAAATAGTTACCTATCTGAGTAAATATCAATGTCACTACTCTCGCATGAGGATAGTGATCTCCATAACCACACCAATGTCAAAATTAGAAAGAAAAGATCAAAGGAGGCAACCCGGACGAAAACTCTGGTGAAAAATCGCCACAAGCACTTCGCAACCGTCTCCCAAGATGGACAGAGGCAGTCCATCTGATCCACCAGCCGTATGTATTTCATGAAAACCTAACTCCTCGATCACCTCCACTTCTGATAGAGGACCGGTATCCACCTGCATTGCTTCACTTGCACGTGGATGTGGAAGGTCCACTGTGGCCGTGGACGTATTAAACTCCTCCCTAGCGTTCCGTCAAACGCGCAAGCCGACGGTCCTGAGAGTGAATCAGTGTGCTATCTGATTCCATCATCGCATTGCTTACATTTGGTCTCCGTGATACAGTAATCCTAATCAGCTGGTAAAGAGTACGAACACTGCCGATAACCGCCGCTTCTTACATCTTCTCACATTTCGCCACTCGCCACTGTTATCAGTCATTTCTCCGCCTCCTAATCAGTATACGTACCAGGGTTGTGCCCGACCGGTGACCGATGTGGATGCATGCCACAGAGCAACTGAAGTCGAAGATATTCACCGTTTCCGAGGCCAATATGGTTTGGCATCCTGGGTCAGCGGCTATCATACCAGATGTCAGAACATATATTCAAGTGATTGGCAAGCATAAAGGAGTTGCCAGCTTAATCAATCCACTCACGAAGA
>LUCM01005782.1:8392-30044 GCA_008360955.1 Fasciolopsis buskii
ACAATACAATATAATACCACCTGCCGAGGTGACATCGTCCGTGACCGAATTTTAGAGCATATAAGGCTCTATATACAGAAAAGGCACCTAGGGTGATCGGTATTGGATTTCGCAAGTTTTACACTAATTGCATATAAACGCGGCTTACCAAAGACTTTTTCTTACCGCGCTAGGACTACCTGTTCACATGATGCCTTCCAAGAAGAATAAAGCTTTCTTCTCGCAGCATACAATCTCGTCGGTTACCCAGCAAAATTCATTAATGTCCTTATTCGACGAAGGCCTGCGGATGACCCATATTTACAAAGCTGCACAGACGGCCTTATAAAACAGACTACGCTTCAAGGGAGACCATATTGTTAATGATGTGCTTCACAAACTCACTTCGACCGTAAACTGCAAATTACAAGCAGCGGACTGCCACATATAGCCACCTACCTCGAAGATTAGTCTGGACCAGCTTGAATCTAGTTAGGCGTCACACTGGGCTTCGCATCTCGCATATCAGTTCACTTGCGAATTCGATGTCGATTACATTTACATAGCAAACTGAAGCTTTTCACAAAGGATGTCGGAATATATTCCTAAGTGGCTAGTCAAACTGACGTCACAAAATCCAAACGATAGTAATCCTACCCGTGACCCAGGGTTATAAATTACGAAACATCTGATAACAGCCGAACACACAGTTGCTACTTTTTATCTTTTAAACCTTTATTGCACAATACTTACCGGGAGATATCAGCTTGCAGTGAAGCATTGCTAATTCCATTGCGTAACTCAGTCCTTTATGCACAACAGTTGGTAACACAGATTGTGCTTTTGCTATGACGATGACAGTAATCGTTTCTTGTGTACGTCTGAACCTCTATGCCCGCGCATAACAACCGATAACTAAATATTTCATAATACTCAGGTTGTTTGGTGTAAGCGGTTGGAAAGAGTAATATAATATGTTGACCTCCCGCATTATATGCCCTCTTTTTCAAATGTTCATTCCGTGAAATTGCCAAGGCTGAGCACCCGTCAGCAATTTCGATGCAGGACCACAGTAACTGTTAGTTCAAATCTCAAGGTACAATTAATAACTGCCTTTTCTCGCACGTCTAATAAGTGTCACATATCAGTTGACATTTAGAGCATTTTGCTTTTTCGTCTTTCGGAAGAATATATATCTCCTAAGTGAATACTTTTCGATCTTTTTTTCTTAGCAGTTTACATGGACTCGTCCTTCTGTTGTGGTTTTAAAATTTTTTATGCCATAATGAAGGCATCCTTTGGGAATGGTTCTCATGAATTCAAATGCCAGTCGACATTAAGCCACAGGACAACGTTGTAGTTAATTATTCACAGTTTACTGAGTATTAAAATCCGATTGTATTGCCCTATCACACTATCTCCTTACTTCAATATCACGGAAATCATGTGATTTCTGAATATTCACCATTCCCATGTACTTAAGCCATAGATTCATTTTGATCCAGACGAAATTTCATTTCCATAAAATGCTTGATATGAATCACTGAAATTGCAAATTTTATCATGGCCAAAGCAACATCTCCTATAGCTTGAAAAATTCTTTTGGCTTGTTGGCAGATGCTTTGTCGTAGGCTTTTATACAGGTAAACAGACGAATTATAGTCAATAAAATGGCCGGCGATGGCCAAGTAGACAAGGTCGTGAAATTTGGACGTGAAGGTCGCGGGTTCGAGTTCTCCCACCGCCGGCCAACTTCCCCACTTGGCAGGCCTCTGTTGGCCGCGGTCTCCTTTCTGAAGAATGTGCACTTTCGTCTCGTTAATAAAATAAATGATAAAAAATAAAAAATTTAGTTGGCATCTTCGAACATAATACCGGATAAACGGTAAAATATTTCATAAAGTGGTTGAATTCAATATTGTCTGGGTCTTTCGATTTCTCGCTTAAACACTCCCTTTTTTGCCGGCACTTAAGTTCATATGAATTCAGGTGCCTACAATTTTGAAAGCACAGTTGTGTAAGGAAGTTGTAATTTGTATGTTTATACGACAGGTCTCACACATTTCAGCAATCTTAGGCAATCTGGCAAAGAAATTCATCCCATTTGCCGAACAAAAATTCATGGTTAATACATGTTTTGATGTCGTTTAATAGCTTTTGGCTATCGCCCAGTAGCTTCGAAATGATTTTAGCAGTCCTGAAAAGTGTTTGAATAAGTCGAAATTTTGCCAATGAAATTTAATCAGTGGATGAAGTTTACCATGTCCTACCGAGTGGCGTTGCTGGGTCGAAACTAACATGTAATTTGCTAATTTTTTATGTGTTCCCCAAAGAAGTTCTTCCTACTCGAAGACAAGTTTCATAAAACGGCCTGGTGCCCATAAACGCTAGACTTTAGTTACTAGAAAGGGCCCAGAGTCTAACGAGTGCAAGGGAATTAGGACAATGGAAATGGTCACTGGTCCAGAGTGACATCCCTAAATAACTGAGCCAAACCAATAGAGCAGGAAGGTTAACCATGCATTAAGGCAGGCAGACAGTCAGTCAGTAAATTAGTCACCAAAGACAGGTAAACATTCACCAAATTCAGAAGGTCACTCACAAAAATGAAATCATTTAGTCACTTAGCAAAGTCAGTCAGTTTGCCAGTCGCCATTGTGTGACGGCCACCGAAGTGAGTGAGCCAGTGAGTCAGTGAGTGAGTGAGTGAGTGAGTGAGTGAGTGAGTGAGTGAGTGAGTGAGTCAGTCAGTCAGTCAGTCAGTCAGTCAGTCAGTCAGTCACTCAGTCGGCCAGTCGGCCAGTCTGCTACTCATTCCGTCTTCCCGTTCAGTAAATCCTGCATTCACTTCATTCATTCATTGTGTCAGTTTTTCAGTTAGATATTGTGGCAGTAAGTTCCTCAGTCACCAATATCATTCTGTCTCCGATGTCGGTCAGTCCGTCGATTAGCCTTTCATCCCTTCGTTCACTTGGCTTTCTCGTCGGTCGTTCCACTTTTGATGCTCGGAATTCGGTTAATTGAATTACATATCGGATCTTTGTTTGCGTGAATCTTTCCCGCATTACATCTAATATTGAGGCGAATTTAACGCGTAGTTTCACTCTCAGTTCCGTCATACATTTAAATTCCCGACTGTATCGTTTTTCCTGATTTCGAGGTCGATATCTGTCTCGTCTACGGATTCAGGTCACAAGCCGCTAGTCTCTCCAGCTGTCATCAACATTATCACCAAAGTCACCCTTGTTTATTTTCGTATTATATACACAAGAACAGAGTTGTTTGATCACAAACACATGAAATATGGGACCTCTATCCTAGCCCTCTACCATAACCAGGTTCATGAGTTTATCCTTACTTGTGAGTCTTAATCTCTTCCCATTCCGTCGCACATTACAAATTCATTTCCACCACTTGTCCGGACTAATACCACACTGCGGCAATTTCGCCACTGCCTGTTTGCAACTGTTACAAATGCGACAAGACCTTACATGACCCGAAACTGGTAAATCATCGTTTGCCTCTACCAGCCCTAGTCAGCTGAACACCTGGCGCATCCAATATGATTGACTGGCTGACTGAATGAGTGGGTGAGTGAGTGACTGTCTGACTGACTGACTGACCGACTGGATGGATGAATAAATACAGGCGTGTACAAGGCCACTTGACCACCGATTTCCTATCACAAAATTCCATGCAATTAGTGAACTAATCCGCAGTCGGTATTTTCCACGTTTTATCCCACTACAGAGGGTAACATTATTTATCTAAAACCATATATGCATGGTCATTAGTTTACATGTCATTATTCGAAAGCATGACCATTTGGGCGGTAAATATTTAAACAATTGGTAGAAATTTTTTCGGGAATCATAACTGGCCCTAAGTGGTTTGCACAATAAACAACAATTAAACAACAATTAAAACAAGCCGGACCACGAATTTCTTGTCGCTTTGGAGATAATAGATCCTATTGAAATTAATAATGTAGAAATATGATGAACACAACTTGAGGATAATCAACGTTACCTCAGATTTACGATATTGGTGACGGATTCAGAAGACAATTCATGTTGATTTGTGTCTCACGGGCAAATAAGTAACACGAAAAATTCAAAAAAATTTTAATTCCTTCCTGAACCTTGACAAGTACATGACCATGAGTAAACCTAGACCGCCTATAGCCAAACAGGCAATTGTTTATGTGAGTGCAATCAATTTAAAGCCGTTTTAATAAACGTTACCTAAAGTCTCCAGACATTCGGTCGGAGGTTGTCATGGCTACCTAACCGAGAGTTTAACTCCCCCATTGCTTAAAGTTCTCATGCCTCCTGCTGTCGTGGACTAACCATTCTCTACAGTATTTCCTTTATTGTTTCCGAGTTCTGCTAAAAACTATTGAGAATTATGTATAAACTATTCCGAAATGTCACCCAGATGGTTGTTCAAAATTTCGTTTTCACGGGTCTAAAGACCGATCCATCTCGTGTGGTCTCATTGGTGCATGCGTGTTGCATCGACCATCACTGTATTGCTGTGAAGTCTGCGAGGAGTTGTACTCTTAAGAGGGCCCATGAAAGAAAGAAGTTCTTACTGAATTCCGGATATTTTTGACATAAACTCGATCAAGTTTAACAAAATTCCGGACTAATGCGGAAAATGGTATACTCATCTACCAGTCGATATTTCCCTCGGGTTAAACAGTCTAAAATGAAGAGTCTATTTGTGAACATTCGTAGAAATTCAGCCCCTCCTGTTTGAACTGAACTCTGGGAGCCACGATCATAATCATGGTCTTAACATTATGGTGTACTGTGAAAGTTTACTCACTGAAGTGCTCATCTTTATGACAAAAAGGGAGAAAACGTGCAGTTATTAGCTGAAATCAACTCATAAATAAAGAGGAATTTACTGAACGCGAAACTGGTTCATTAGCGAATATTTTCATGAATTCTCCCAGAGAATTCTTCCCTGTGACAGTGCAGAATTTGTGCTGAGGGGAGGGTATAAATCCAAGTTTATGATGATAATACGGTACGGAGAACAGTCAGTGGATGGATTTTGATTGGTTTCTGGGTGGGGTTAGTTGCGGTCCTAACAGCAAACTTTCCACAAGCACCAGTTGGGAAGTCACCTGCGGTCCAGGAACAAGAAAGCCTGTCGGACTAGATGAGATTCGACCGACTAGAGACAACAGACGATACACGACGAAATGAGCGAATATTCTGCTTAGGTAAACCAGGAGCGGTAAAGACAGGGGAATATGTTGGTGAGAAGATATAATCAATTGGCTTGCATCAACGCATCTTATTCTGTGAATCTGAAAACAATTTAGATCGGGTGACCAGTAACTATTTGGCAGAATCGATTCAGGTACGTGGATAGTATTAATGACAGGGTTTTCGTAGAAATTAAAAAAGAACAGAAAAAAGCTAAAGTGGGCTCCGAATCTTATACATAGTGTTGTACAGACCGAGTTGCGAATAAAGATCGGAATATCGTTAGAGTATTTCAATAAGAGACATGAATTTCCGGTGACTGAAGATAGACTGACAAATCGGGTGCACCTAATGCGAAGAGAAGTTAACAAAAGTAAGCAGACAAGTGAAAATGGTACAGAATAATCCATTCAAGTTCAATGGATTTTTTAATTTACTTGCAAATGCATTAGGCATTTCATTTTGGGTTCCATTGGAAATATAATCTGTCAACAATGATAACTGAGAATTAGGAAGGCAGAAAAGAATAAGGAATAGACAGAAAAGCTGACGAGTAGTTTAGAGGAACAGAACAAGTTCACTAGGGAACAAACTAAACCAATGGGGGAAAAAAGCTAAAAGTAAACGGGCATATTCATTACGCATCTGCCCGAAATCTATAAGAAAGAATGCGAGAAAAGATCTTTGGGGACGATCAGGAAGGAGCGTACGAAGCCGAAGACGTTCTACTAAGCCAGTTTGCACACAAAGATGGAAAGGGGGATTGAACATCAGGTCTACAGCAGAAGCTCGTGAAAGCTGACAGATTTCTCTGAAAGAAAATATTTCAATTTCCGTAGAAGCGTGTATTATAAAAAAGAAGTGCCCGTGATCGGTTTAGTGAACGCAACTTTCTCTGTGTTGTCATCCGTATATTAGCTCAGCTACCGATCGTATTATCCGCGAAAAAAGCGTGATTCCGTACTACATAATTGTACCGTTGCTATTATCCGCAACAGGACAGGCGAAAACATGTGTTCACTCATTTCGTCCGTTGGTAAGACCTAATGCAGACCTGAATATGAAAGATGCCTGCATGATCATGGTGCATTCTCACCGATTTAAAGAAGATCAAAGCTATCATGCCGTTCTTACGCATATAACATGTTTCGGGGATGACAAAGTCCAAGTGCTACATTTAGTTCATAGTGTAAAGAAAATAACCAAAGAAACGACAAAGGCGCTTCGTTTGAATTTTCGCCGATCATCTGGTGATGGAAAATTAACGAAGGTCACCTAACCAGCATGCAATCGTCACATTGCATTTGTTCAACAAACGTCGCAACATCAGTTTTGGCAAAGTCTACGTCTTTCATCATTCGTTTGCATCTGAATATTCCGTTACACCTAAATCTGGCAAGCTGACGGTGAGTGATATGGTTGGAATTTGTGTGTTGAGGCCAACGAATTGTGCCTCGCGGCCAAGGAATAGAGTTATGACCAAGGCATGCCGGGAAAGGATGCGAAACCCACAGTAAACTTTCACGGACGAAAACCAAAGGCGATTATTTCAGAAGAATGATGTTTGCCAGTGAGTAATACCCAATTTATTGCTTCACGCGCAATACATGCTCGATGTGAGCAGGTTTCGGACACAACAAAACGGAATGGGAGGTTAGAGAGATGGAGAAACAGGGAGAGAGATGTCAGCCATTAATGCATTCGAGTGAAACTTCTAGTAAGAAAGAGTGAGGTTAGTTGATGATAGTTCTGTTTAAATCATTTTTCTTGTATGGGGGTAAAGTCACGGAAACTAAAGGCACCATTAGACAAGATGAAGTGCCTCAGGGAGCAAGAGAGAGTTACAAATAGATTGCTTATCACACGAACGAAAAGGCACGAATTTAGCATAACAGTTACTCATTAAACAATTAAAACTTCTGAGAACGAAAGTGAAAACGAAATCGGGGTGAGGGAAATTTTTAAATTAGTAAGCAAAATAATACTACCATTTATATTCATCTAACAACTGTTGGTTCGCCCAAAGTGAGGTACGTTTCATAGATCTTTTATCATTTACTTCCTTTATTAATGAAACAACAATGTACATCATTTTTGGGGGAAGGCGGCCGCCGCCAACAAAGGGCTACCATATGGGGAAGTCGACGGGCGGTGATGGAATTCGAGCCCGCGACCTTCGCGTCCAAATGCCACGACATTATCCCCTTGGCCACCGTCGGCAATGGATGAGTTTACAATGAAGGCATCCAGTCAATCAAACATCAGGAATGCGGATGACTCGAGCGGTCGCTAGGATTCGAAGATCTATAGAATATCAGGCGGAAACGGCCTAATGTTATTGACGAAAAAAACGGGAATAGACATCTGTCCTGTGATTATGCCGCTAAAACAATGTGCCAACCATTCAGTCGGAATTTCGCTGAGCTCAGAAATCGTGAGTGTGGAAGTGAGGTGAAGAAGATGAAGTCGAACAGGATAGCTCTCAAATCCGAATAAACAGCGGATCCGAACGATCTAACAACTCCAGTGTCCGGCTGATAACTCAAAAGGTTGTTGCGTAATCAGCCAAGACGTACTGTAATCAGGATGAAAATCTTCGACCCATTACAAACGGGCGAAGACAACGGTATTCTTACACACACACACACACACACACACACAGACATACACACACGTCCTTGACCTAAGTCCATCGAGGGTCATATTCTTGAGCCATACTCGAGGATCGATCTAACCGGTGCAACACATAATCCCTCTTTTGTCAGATAAATGGATATCAAGACGGCAGTGAGGAGGCTTCAGAATGGCAAAACCCAATCTTATTTTGTGTCTATGTGCGAACACTTAATCTGATATAAGAATACCCCATGAGCTAGAACTGCTCAAGTAATTAAACTTGTCACCCAGTGTCAACAGTTACTTGACAAAATATAATTTCGATTCAGTCCTGCACTGCAGCCACGTTTTACGCACTTCGGAAATGTAAAACGCATCGCGGATACACGTAAAATGATTGTCAAAGAATACAAGCACCTTGGTCGAATCTTCACTGACAAGAGCAATTCTGTTCATAGTCACAGTTTGCTGTCACATGCAATAACGGCATTGCATTTCCCGTAATTAGAATGTTGAGTAGAAGCACAGCTCTGACAACGATCACATTTACACGAGGAATACGAACGAGCCACGGCCGTGAACTCGAGCTCCACTTCAGCTGCTTGTAGGCAGAGATTATAACGAAGAGTTGAATTACTCGGGTAAATGTTTGTCTTTTACTTCTTTTTTTCATTAGTGAAATAACAATGCACTTCGTTTTTCAAGTACGGGTGGTGCCGGGTGGTAAGCTGACCGGCAGTGGGATGATTCGAACCGGCGATCTTCATTTCCAAACGCCACGACTTTACCCACCTGCCCACTACCGGCCAGCTGACAAGAGGGCCACAGAAAGGTACGACTAACCGAGTACAAAACAGTCAAATGGGTGCTCTTGCTAACTGCAGCACCAAAATCTTTGTTTTCACAATTTTAACCGCTGGATAGTTGTATGTGCATAGCACAAACATCAATCTATGGGTACTACCATACATCTGCGCAGTAGTTTCGGTTCCATATGGATTCTCTATCGCAACGCGGTAAGGGAATGAATCAATCAGCGAGAGCACGCGGAAGTGGAAAACGTCAGTTTTAAAGAAGAGACGATTTTAGGAAAATGATCATGATGATTTGCTTTATTTCCGATGAAAGATGGCGATAGGAACAATTCAGTCAGCGGTGTACTACCTGAGTATGGCTCTATCGTGCTAAGGGGTGGAGTTATGTTGCTCGTAAATGAATACAAACAAAGAAATCTTCAGATTGTCCGGTAGCATTTTGCATCCAGCATTTCCAATATCGCACTTCGTGGATTTGGAATTTCGATCACAGGAAACCGTTAAACATGCATGTACCTCAAAAATATTAATGGCCAACATGACGAAGTTTGCAAACTACACACCAGCCTGGGGATAGCAATGAGCTGAACGTTACTCCAATAGTTTGTGGGGCGTTGACGGACTCGCAGACGTTCTCAACCTGAGCTAAAAATAAGCAAACTGGAAGGATGGATGCGGTCTGAAAGGAGAAACTGTCCACACCCGCGTCCAAAGCACACCCAAACAGTGTGCATAGCTAGGATAGGCAACACAGTTAATTAATGAGTCTGGACCAAACTGTGTTCGGGGTGCATTGAAAAAAAAACTGGACCATATGACATTCCAATTGCGATTTTTCAGCTGTTAGCAAGGCAACTGTGTCAGAGCAATTGGGCAAGGCATCAGATACTGAAAGTGGCTGATACGTAGGGTAATTGCACTCCCTACTGACAACGTTGTTACTGGCATTTAAGCTCTCACATCTTTTTTAATCTTTTTTATCTTTTATCTTTCACTTTCTTTATTTATGAAATAATAATGTTCACCACTTTTCAGGAAGGGGGGCTTGGCCAACAAATAGCTGCCAAGTGGGGAAGTTGACCGGTGGTGGGAGGATTGGAACCCGCGAGCTTCACGTCTGAAGGCCTCGACCTTATCCGTTTGGCAACCTCCGACCGGACAGACTGGTAAGTAATATGCGTTCAATTTGTCATACGTCCACGAGGACAAATCAAAAGCATTTTAAACAAAGAAGCCGAATTTAATCAGTGAATTTTTAATAGCCTTAATCAAGGTTTGGTTTTCAACTTGAACATAAGAAATCTACGACAGAAAAATGGGAAAACGGTCAATTCTATACGAGTTACCCGTAGGGAAATAAGAGGGTTGTGAACAGAATAAAGAATTAAGGTGATTGAAAACCAACCTTGGATACTGTCAGTGGACATGATTTCGAGATGTAGTTATCGCCAGTTCTGGATTCACCAACAAACAAACAAGACAGGGACTAAAGCTGTTCTTGTATGTGGAGTTGCGAGGGGAATGGATTACAAATATGAAGCGGGCTGAAGAATGTGGAAGGGTTGATGAAAAAACAAACGATTGTCGATCATAAGATTATATGAAATTCTGCCACGAGCATGAAAATGTTCTTGATTGGTTACATATGCAGAGATATCCCCGTCAACCTGATTGCAGCATGGAATTAATTTTTGTGATTTAACAATCCGAAATTTCATGGTGAAATATAGCCAAAGGGCCAGAATGCATGAGATAACGAACAAGCTTTTCATTGTACTCCCAAAGCTTTCAACCTAAAACACAAAACGAATTGTCTGTTTACCTTATGAAATACTGATTTCGGGTGTTTTTAGTCCAACCGGGGTAGCAGGTTGAAATCAAGGATAAAGACTACAAACAAGACTAGTCAGTAAGTTTGTCCATGTTACCTTGGTCTTGATCGCGAATTTCATCAACAGCTGCATCAACAGCTAAGACTGACTTGCTACCGGAAACTGAGAGAAAATAGTGTGCATAGAATAGCCCTGGAAAATACTAAGATTGGCAAAGAGAGCTGAGGATTTACTCTTATCAAAAGAAGCAAACTACGTACGTTTGGAAAACCCATCACGTGGATCATTTGAAATCGCATTGTCGGCAAAGTTTCAATAGATGATTTCAAGAAGAGTATTACGCTCAACAGCCCCGAAAAAACTGATGTAGTCAAGTAAGATAAGCCATAATATGCAGCGTAAACCATCAAGAGAAAAAAGAACAACTCAAGCGACAGAGTAGCTTTTAAAGTGTAGGGTGGATACCAAAAATTGGTGCACAGACTGCATGGAAAAATTTTGAAGACTGACTACAGAACAGTCAGCGAGCCGGTGTGTCAAAATATTTCCTGTGAATCAGACCAATTCAAACGGGTTTCCAACATCCATGTCAGATAGCAGATTTGAAACAGGTTGTCGAAATACTAAACAAGAAATAAGCAAGTCGAGAAGCACAAGTGTTGGACGGTACAGTGGAAAGTAAATTGGGGCCTCCATGCTGGTTGATTCTAGGTTTTAAAAGAAATTTCGAAAACTGAATCCTCGGTATCTGATGTGTGCGCGTTAAGAGCAACAAATGAATCAGTAGGTAAGGGTTATCCAAAGCTTTATCGTTTTTAAAAAATCTTTTTACTTCCTTTATTAATGAATTTACAGTGTACATCAATTTTAGGAAGGGGGCCGCGACCACTAGAGGGATGCCACGTGGAGAAGTTAACCGGCCGTGGAAGGATTTGAGCCGGTGACGTCCAGGTTCACATGTCCTGACCTTATTCGCTTTAATACCGCCGGACTGATGAGTAAACTGCAGAAGGCCACAGATGGGGATAGTCTTTGAGTTGGATAATCAGAAAATGTTTGGTTATTGTAACAGCTTTTTACCAAAATAGGTGTTGTTGCATAACTCCAGGGTATAACGACGGGCCTCAAACCAGCCTCTTAAAATCTTCCTTTATCATATGAGCGTTGCTTTCGGACAAAGAAAGAAAAGAAACTGGGATGCAAAAGACACAGAATAAAGCATAAGGATGATCCTGATGTACACAACATCCTGCTCTATCAGGAGAAGCAGAGACTGGGAAATCATCGGTACTTAACAAATTTTTCTGCATTTCCTGATCCTCGTAATAGCAGCGTTCTCGGTCTCGCTACTTGTGCGAAACATGCAGAGGATTTGATCAGTATTTTTGAAAGGGATCTGGGATTCAGGCACGGTGATCAGGTGTTCCGGTGGGGGCTTGCCTGCAGACATCAGAGACATTCTGGTGGTTAATGTAGAGTAGATCGAACAGTGGATCGTCATGCACGGAAACATGCATCCGATGAAGGAAACTGGTAACTGATTACGTTGGAGAGCTACTCCAGAAAATTCAGTGGTTGAAGAGATCATTTACGAGCTGTCTAAAATAGGGTGACAAGGTATCGGGTGTAATATAACAAAGACGAAAGACAATGAGAGAACGTAGCATTTAACGATTAGAGGTTCGGTTAATATTCAGACTGGTAGAATGGAATATGAGATGAAAAGATCCATACAACGAGCGGCCGGTAGACTCTAGCACACCAATCTATCTCATTCTTATGCCTAACGGGGACCAGACATGAAGCCATCGTCCCCGTCGAGATGATTGACTCGGTGATCGACATCCGCTGGAAACCATCCTTGTTGCTGAAGAATAACAGCTACGTTTAGCCTTATTCGGGTTTGAAGTTTACAGAATAGTCTCTAAGACTAACTCAGAATCCAAAAAGTGCTTTCTAGGTTCAGGTATTAAAAGTGTTTCACTCAATTTCTCGTTGCCCACTGAAAATGATGAGCTTTGACGAATTCCGTGATATTCGGGGTAGAGAAAAACAGCTCCGGTGTAAGAAAGTACTTGACCTTAAAGCTTTGTGAAATAATGGTCATTCAAAACTAATAAGTCATAGCAACTAGCTGAACTCTGAAGACCTCTCTGATTGGAAGAAAGCCCACCAATGGCGACGAAAAAACGCTAGTGGAGTGGGATCCCATTAACAGTCAGTAAACCGGATTTTCCGGCAATGTTGGAAATTTGATAGTAGGTCAGACACATTATAGAAATTATAGTCTGCATCATCAATTCATATCCATGTAAATGTACCGTGGCATAAATTCAGCTGTCGATGTGATGAGATGGTTAGCCGAATACTCAGTTTGACTGTTAAGCAACTTCCAGAAAACTAGTGTAAAACAGTCTTTTCTTACACTTAGTATATTTTAGCTGATTAGTAATTGTACGGTCATTTTTCTGCTAAATTGTCTTTTTTCAACGTTACAGTGGTGGTCCGATTCCGATTGAAAGTTTGTATGCACACCTTACTTTAACTTAATTGTAAATGGGAATGTGAAATGTAACCACATCAGATATGCGGCTGGATTGTTTCTGTAACATAGTGGCACTTAGTTCTCTTCTCACCGAGTCTTGTAATACGGATTGTTCCATCCTAAATCAAATTTCCTACTTTGAGGCAAATAAGACTGATTTCACGCCACTGAATTTTCACTTCCATGCAATATGAGGGTGGTGTTAGGATTGCAAGTGACAGTTCACAACACCAGCAAACAAACAAACCCAACGCAACAACACGAGGGAAAAAGTAAATTGACAAACAAAGGATGAACAGACGTTGAATAATTGTGTGCGCTTTGCCGTACATGCCCGATTCGTAAGTCTCGCGCACACAGCGTAATGAGTATGCGCGACGGTGAACGAGGGAGCGAGTGAAGCTCACGAATACCCGAGCGAGTACGACTCCCCACAAGCGTGTTCTACATTCGTTCGCTACTCCCTGTGGAGCAGAGCTAATCAAGGCAAATTGCAATCCATATTGATCACATGATTTCGAATCACATGTGTTCATTCATTCTTTCGCCAGTTTGGTGTGTGCCCTTGTGTGTATGTGCCCCTATGTGAAATACCACTTCAATTGAGCACGTGTGCACATGTGGCTCTCTCATGTCCACGGTCGAAACGGCAACTGTAAGGCTGTTTTCCGAATCGGCTTATCGACTGAGAGTATTACGATTACCAACTGATCGAACGGGGTAATGATAGGGTGACACGAAAAACCGGGTTCAGCGGTGCACATGTACATTAGAGGCGTGCTGGTGACACCGCACCACAAGTATGCCCAATTTGCTGTCCAGAATGGCATATCCGCACAAGCACATGAGCAGGTAACTACCTTGATCTCATGCCTCCCTGCAGCAAAGGTGATCACACTGATGGGGCTTAGCGATCAGCGACCTGTGAGTATCACAGCCTATTGGTCGACAAATCAAACGAAGAGGGTGACAAGCAACAGATTTTCGTTGATTCACATGGTGCACCTAGAGCACATGAATCAAACCAAACACGACCAATTGTTGGTTGGATCGTTTGTTGGTATGTTTCTGTGTTATAACAGATAAATATCGTTTTTTATTCAAGCATAATTGTCTGGAGGCAGGTTGTTGCTGTGCCCCAATGGTTTTGAAATCAGTTGCCGTATTCATGAAACAGCGGAACAGGTGTGTGTAAACAAAATATTCGAAGTTGCGCGGATTTCTGGCTTGCTACCCCAACCTTCCATCAATCTACACAACCCACCTGAAACATTTAAACTCTAGCCGAATAAATTTCGGTTAATTCAGAGAAGCATGCTGTGTGCGTGTGCGTGTGCATGTGTGCACATGTGTGTACATGTGCGTGTGTGTGTGTACGAACAACCGCTTGTGTTGGCCCCAATATCATCCAAATAAATTACCTCTACCGCCGTTTGCTCCAATGGATTGCGATATGCACACAAATACACGTGTGCGTATATTTATGCGTATAAATATATACCTGTATATGAGAACATCGTGCGCTAAGAGGAGGGTGAAGTTGTGAACGTGAAAACATCAGTACTGATATATATATATAATATATATATAATATATATATATATACATAGGGTGTGTGCGCGCACATGTGCGTGTGTATAAATGCATCTAATCACCGATCGTGAACCTGGGATCGTTCCATCCATTGAAACTAACAATTACGGGGGATATTACTTTAAAACGACAAAAACATTCTGTCCACAACAGCCCTGCTTTCTCTTGTCTGAGTGAAGGACGCTATCGTCACCTCAACGGTTACCATAGTCTCTGATGGGCTTCGTCAGCAAGCATGTGCTCGAGAAACCGGATGAATGGGATGCACAGGACGAGGATTTCAGGGTTTCCTGCTCAGATTGACAGAGTTCTGAAATCAATAATGGCAGGTTAAGCATCTACTGTGGCCATATGGATGTTTTAACGTTTGCTTATTTCACTTTCACACACGTTAGTACGTTGCTTTTCTCAAACTTGTACTGCGTTGGATTGTTCTGGCTTTGGTAAAATGTATGCGCGATTCCGTATGTGTTTCAATGCACCTTTGTGCTCATTTCCACAAAATCGTGTGTACTATGGAAAAAAACAGTACACGAAGTGATAATAAGTGATAATAAAGTAGACCTACTTCAGTGGAACAGTCGAGAAAAGGCTCAAAAATCCACGATCAGCAAAGTGCCGTGCTACAACTGACAGCATTGTGTATAATAATTCCGTGGTTGTATATAACAAGCGTACCTGTGCGGAACATCAAAAATCCTACCTCTCCTGCTTCCACCTTGTCATTGAAAATTGGATGAAAATAACCTTGACATCATTGGACATGTTGCAAATATTCTTATAGATGCAACTCAGTCAACGACACTGGAAATATTTAACCACTATTACCTGCTGGAATGTTCGAAAAATCTTATAACCGATAAGATCGAATGAACAACCGTACTGGTACGATGACTCCGAATGAATGATGACCCCTAAAATACATTACTGATTCGCATAGTTTTTCATCCAAACACAGATATACAATAAACATTGCACGTAATTTGCACTTTCCGATTATTTCTGCAATTGATCGACGTCTACAACAAGTTTTTAGGTTAGGGGGTCAAAAACATTGCAGCTCAGTAGTCTTGCCCGAAAATCCGTGACAAGACACCACAGACTGCTTTTTTCTATTCTTTTAGCCTCGAGTTTGCTAAGGTACTAATGGACAAATAGTCGTCAAATATGTCAAGCAGACCTGGCTTACCTTCTTTGGTGTGATGAACCGTCGTTTAGTACAGTAGCCAGTTAGGAATTAGGCAAAATCTTAAAAGCAGACACTTTTTCAATCATTACCACTCGTTCTTCTGCAACCGCTTTGGGCGATCTCGTACTTCACATGAAATGAGGTTTCCTTCCTTACAACAAGCTCCATATCTGCGTGGCTTGCGCAGCGGTCTGAGGCTCTGTACACTAGTGCATGTCCTGCCGCATGCCACTTAGACGGCTGCGCCACAATTTTTTTAAACTTTCATTCAGCTCCCTACCAAGATGCGTGATTCTTTGATATCTACTAGATACTGCATATTGTAAACTAATCTGACATGACCGAATGTTCGTGATGGATTGCCCAACAAATTCCAACCATCTGGAAATCGCATACTTCGTGTATTGCAAAATGGTCTAAATCTCACAACTTCAAACACAGTAAGTGTACCCAGTGTTCGAATAAATGACGTTCACTGCTCTTCAGACTACCTGTAAGTCTAATCCTGCTTTGCTCGTCGGAAAGAATTTCTTAACTTGAGCGCCCCGTGCTTCGAACAATGATAGCTGGATAATCCACCGATTTAATTAAACGGATTTATCTGTTTCTGACAGGACTGAGAATATTAATGATGAAACTTTCGATGTTGTGTCTCCATCTAAATGAATCCCAAATGGTGCGGCAAATCAGCGGTATTATTCAGGTGTTATGGATACGGCATTCATGCTTTGACAGTGGTCTGCACCAGTTGTTTCGCGTTCTGAGATTGCTAAAATGTGAATGGCTACTCAGCTGAAATTGCCATACATTGTTTTATTTCACGAGAGTCTTTGCAGACAGTTTGTCACTAGAAGTCACAAAATTCAACAACGTCCTCATAAAATCCTCATTCTGCCTCATTCTTGAAGATATTATCCATGCTTCCACTAGGATTCGATCAGCATTAGATCACGTAATTACCAACCATCCATCCACCTTTACTTTCAAAACTTCCGGGTCATGCGTCAGGGATATCAACTTGGAACTGTTTATACCTAAAATCTATTCACACTCTGCATATATTTCTTTTACTCAGCCCAAATACATCACATTTCATCGACGCGATTTTTTCCCGGAAATGTTATTTCAACTTGGAAATCATTCGAGGTTGTTGTTCAACCTCGGCTTAATAATGTGAAATTTCTAACTGACGTTCCGAACCACGTTTTCGACATATGCCGCCCAGAAATCACTCCATTTCGGCAGCATGGAGGAACGTCGGCACATTTTCTCAGGGATCCTCGTCGTGAACAGGAACACATTTGCGATGTGACTGAAAGAAAGCCTTTTCTATTGCCCACGAAGGCTGAATTAAGACATTTGGATTCCAGTTATGCTAATCAATTCCTCGGACCACGTGACCACAAATGTATGTGATGTGTGACTGAACTATTAAACAGAGAAAAAGCCTGGTCTTTTTATCCATAGACAATGAACAACTGGATTCCGTATCCACTAATTTCTCTTCTGATACACCCCCGAATCGCTATGCTTCATGTTCTCCAAACATCCCGTCTTCATTTGGGCCGATTACATTTGTTAGAAGGTCCAAATATTTGCGTTAACTTGGAGTTTCAGCTGCTTCTGGCCAAGGCTGTCTTAGTCCCACACCACTTAAAGATGATGAGATGCCACTATCTCAACCTACATGCTAACTAATGCCTAATCTTGACTAATGGCACCTTATGAAAATCCCACCCATCTCCATAAGCACTATCAAAAGTTTCGGGCCAACCGTTCTCACTTCTGTTGGCTTAAAGGTGATAATAGGTTCAGCTTCATAACGCCATCAAACACTCCTTGTTCACTCCATTGCTTCCATCCCCGCATTTACAAACAAAATCAGCGCATACTGGATGTGCTTCCTTCCTTTGCTTATTTCATTGTTAAGTCTTTCAACGAACAGGAGATGTAGTTGCACCATGTCTTTCTGAATAACTCATCAGCCTTAAATTCTCTTCTCCGTTCACCCCTCCTCCTCTATATTTCCTTCTGTCCCCTCTAGCGTACCCATATACAATAACTGGTTGATACCTCATCCCATCCGAACTCTTGACGGCAAGTTGAAGGTACCAACTGAACTCTTACATTTGCTTGGTTCTCAAATCTTAAGTATATACGTAGAGCAGTTCTTCAAAATTTATGCTGTCTTTTCTTTTCTCAACGTTGTTCGAACGGTGTAGTCATTATTATTGTTCCTTTTGGCTGTAAGGTGACATAAATTAATGAGGTCCAAACTGAAATGTAAGCACAAACGGGGCTGACGATGGGCTTGTTGATTTACGAACGTGGGTTCATACAGCATTACTCTAAACGATGTGTCTGGTTACTCACTAGTGGAACTAGCTGTGCCCTTATATCATACAAACACACGCCAATGCGATTGTCCATTCTATTAAGGTTAAAAAATTGTATGAATGCATAGAAATTTCCAGTTGCCTTGTCATCTTCTGCTGGGTAAATATGATTACTATGAGATACGCTTAGTGAGTCTCAGGTCATGTTGATTTTTCTGCTTCTGTGCTGTTCAGATCAGTTGCATAACCCGTCACTGTTTGTTATCCCTGTGCGTACTAGGTGACGAGTTTGCCAATAAACTGGTTTGACATTTTGCTTATCGGTGGCATGGAGCTTGTAAGATTGCTGTTTCTAATCTCCCTCACCTACTCTCTATGCTGCATTGGGGGTTTTACTCGAATTTCACGAGATTTACCGTATTACAAGATCAAATGGTGGAATTAGCGACAAGGCGCATCCATTGACGTAGTTGGGCTTGGAACTTGGGTGAACGAGTCTGAGTAGAAGCCCCCATCCACAAATTAATCAGGGATGGCTCATAGATTCTCGTTTCGCGTCAGCGTTACATAGTATAGTGCTCTCATTAACGTTATGTTTAACTCTAATTCTTTTATCCCAGATTTTGACCCTAACTACTCACAGTGGATACGCTTCACACTGGATGATTTCTAATGTGATTTATGAAACGGCTACACAACAAGGCTCCCATGTTTTTCAGTGAAGATCCGAATGCCAGTACTTTCTAATAGATCACTACAGCGCGGACTGGTTAACAGAGTAAAATATGGTACAATAGAACCGGAATTACTTCATGAAAAAGAATCAGTTTTAATTTTCCCCCAAACTCACATTGATTACATAGCCATGTTATTTACTTGGGTTTGGCTTACAGGGTTCGCTTATTCAAGCGGTAGCATTCATTTGCGATAGTACGAGATGCCCTACATGATATAGGCCATGGAGTTAGATCAATGGAAGGGGGTGATCTTTTAAAACTGACATGCCATGTGAACTGCTGCTTGAATCCAATTTTGTTGAGCACATTTCACGTTAGACTGACCGACTATGATGCGTGTGACCTCCACAGCTAAGTACGGACTAAAGCGACCAACAATAGGTGGGACAAGGTTGAACACGTGTCGTGACTATCGCAATCCGTCAAGTTAAATATGCCCCTGTCGTGAGTACTACTCACAGGTCTGTCTATGTAGGCATGTCCGAAGTCACGTGTTTGAGGCACAGGGTTTAGGATGTTCGTTTTAATGGGTAGGTGTAAATCATTCCTTGAACAGTGCTCTTGCATACGTGACCCAGATCCGGGGCATCAGAAACAGATCCCATAAAGTACTATTTAGATCAACTGACCGTCAAATTCCATCATACGTTTTGCGAGTGCACACGTTAGAAAGTAAAAATTGGAAGACAGAGGGCATCTCAACTGCCCGTCAAAAATTCGGTAATCTACGAAACGAAAGAGTACAACTACACGAAGAAAGTTACTCATACAGTACTTTCCTTTAGCCGCTTTCAAAATCACAGGTGCGCACAAGTTTACGAAACAATGGGATACGTGCTTTTTCCGAATGAATTTGGAATAGTTCACATGGTGTGCTAAATGCTCGTAGTTAATCCAATCTTTACTGGCAAGGCAAATGTCGGTTTGCTTAAATCGTGCATCATCATTGTTTGAATAGTTCACTGATTTGGGTTTCACAATAAGAACTCTTTTATTCTGAACGATGAGCTCAAAAAGTGAAATACCATCAGTGTAGCAGTGAACGCATGACAAAACAAATTACCTGGTTGAAAAATGTAAACACCATGCCTGCTGCAAATTGCAAAGCTTCGGTCCATTGAAGCCACTGAAAACTAGTTCGCTTGTTTCATCTGGCCTATCTAGCAATCGGTTTCAGAACGGATCTTTCGGTTGGTCAGTCAATAAAATTGATTCTTCCGTGTACTAACTGCATTCTACTGATGTCGAAGGTAGATACCGTCTTGTTGTTTGGCTGAAAAATCGTGAATCTCCGTCGATCTTATCGCATTTCAGGGCGAAGGAGAGCAGAACATAAAATGTTTCGTGAGTTTTACTTATTGTACAAAATTTGGATCCCTGTAAAAGAATGATTTGTCCAGCGTATCAACTGCAAACCAGTCTTGCAATCGTCTCGTAACGGTCAGGTCATTCGGAGGAATGAGTCAGGGTTTCATCAGTTGGATGCAGGCGATTGCTGGACAAGGTTAGCAAAACTTGACCAGGTACAGTGTAGCACTGAATTTACGCTAACACCCTCAAACGATGCTTTGGCTTCAGATGACGAGTAAAAATTTTATTCTTCCCATCCCAGAGGGACTTTCATTCTTCGATTGCCGAAGTGCGTATTTGTGAAAGTGAAAGGTAGCACAATCTCAGTGAAGGATACTGACGTTTCCAGTTCGTGATTTTTTCCCCAAATTTGAAAGAATGCAGGGTACTAGGTGGTTAAAAACTTTTCATAAAGTTTAGGGACGTTGGAATGGAAGATGCTCGCCTTTCAGTCCGATGTAAGCAATAGGCACGCGTTTCACACAGTATTCTTGGAAAAAGTGAGAAACTGGAGCGAAATTCACTGGATCCAATAATAACAGATGAAATGAACTTTTCAAGGACTGGCTAAAGAAAATGACAAAGGAGGGTTGCAGCTGATGAGCCGGATTTCAGAAGACTTCAAGGTTACTAAGATGAGCTGAGGTGAAGTGTAATTTCAGTTGTGGAACTTAGGAAGACTAGCATCTATTATTTGTGCAGATCAGGGCGGAATTTGTGGATCAACGAAAGCCATGTTTCAAAATCAAACCAAGCTACTGGACGGAAACAAAAAGATAGAAATAATGCCAAAAGGCTCGCAGTCAAAATGTCAAAATATTGTATGCAGCATCCGGTTATATAAGATCAGACTTCTTCAGTTTTCCTTCGAACATATTTTTGTTTTTGGCGATTATTTCAGAGCATGTAATTTTTGTTTATTTTTACTATTCCGTTATTCTTTAGCCCTTTTTACTTCATTCGAGTTCGCTTACTTGATTACTGCCCCATTGTCGTGTGGTAAAGACTTTTGAGTCAAATGCTCCCGTTATTGGTCCCAAACAAAACCCCTTTCTGTTGCTTGATCAGGCGAGAACTACCGATAGCCCGATTACCTGCAGCATCCTTTCTGCAAGGAATCTTTCGAACTTCCGTTCTTCCGATACAGAGATCACGGAAGTTGCCACGATGAATCGCGCCTCGACGGATTTACCTGATGGTAACATTAGTAAAAGGAAAAGGAATAGTTCACAAGGATTGCTTAAATCTGACTGTTCACTTCCCATGGGCACCTTCAATGTCCACGCTCTCGACCAAATAATGAACAAGCTGCCCAAGATAAAACTCGTGAAACCTTTAAGGTAGATGTATGCTGTGCCCCGGAAACGCGCAAAAAATTCCGCACTTCCATAATCACTCCTCGTAGTCTATATACTACCTCATTCTCTCGCTTCAGTCTTCG
>LUCM01005783.1:9541-33693 GCA_008360955.1 Fasciolopsis buskii
TAGCTCGTTGGATCATGGAGGCACGCAAGCCGTCACACCACGTCAAGGTGTAGTTTCGTTGTGACAGTCGGTAGATTAGAATTAAATACTAACTGTCACTCAAGTGCCTCGGATTTCTCATGGGCTTGATTAATAAAATATCCATTAGATTTGCAAATGTGCTCAGTTAAAGTAACAGAATCGACATTTGACTTTCTGAACGATACGTAAGCATTAATGTATGGCATTTTAGATGCGCTCGAGGGATCGGGGAAAAGGGCATCGGCATCAGCGTTCGGAATGCAGTTCTTTGAACACGCCACAGTTATGCGCATGACGAAACCACACAGGAGAACGTGGTGTACCAGGTTTGAATAAATTTGGCACGAAAAATACATTCCTTGATGAATAGTTGCGGTAAGACTTGAAAAGTGTAAACCTCTGGTAGAAAAGTGACAATCATTCGAAGAGTAAGAGGCCAGAAAGTCATGAGAACAATCACAGTTACGTCAAAAGATGCCCTTTGAGTTACGTGAAAGAGCAGGATGGTAATTTAATCACAGATAAGACAGTGTTGCAATGAGCAAAGAGGGAGGGGGAGAAGCAATATTGACCAGCGGAAAGAGTGGAAATGAGGTGAAGATATGGGCGGTAATTGGCAGCTTGATCAAGAGTACGTGTGGGGAGTCAGCGGATTGGCTTGGATTGCTCATACCAGGGCAAAAGCTGTACCTCTTATCGTTGATTTCCTTCATCAATGAAATGACCATGTATATCATTTTTCAGGAAGGCGATCGTTGCCAACAGAGGACTGCCAAGTGAGGAAGTTGAGGGGATCCGAACCCGCGACCTTCACGTCCAAACGCCACGACCTTATCCGCCTAGCCGCCACCGGCCACGAATATTCTGAGAGTGCATAGGCCAGCTTGTTACGGAGACTAACGTCCCCTTGAATGATAGTCAGGTAGCTGGGCTCCGAAGTGCGCAAATTTTAATGCCTGAAAGGGGCACATCAAAATGGGATAGTCATTGCTATTTTGGGTAGAAATGATGAATAAAGGAAAGGAGCCGAGTTCTCGTTGGAATTTTCGACTAAGTGACTCCAGTTGATGAGTCCGGGAGGCAGTAGTAGGTCGGAGGATGTTTGTGCAGACATTGGGTTTTGGGAAGAAGAAAAGTAAAGGAAGCAGTTGGGATAGATAGATAGATAGATAGATAGAGATACAAACTCACGCCGTCGTTATCATATTTTAACGCTGAACGATAATGTGAGAGAAATTTGTTTCTGCTAAAATAAGCCAAGAAGAGGAACAGAATATTTGGGAAAAGGCACTGATCGCTGGCTTTCTCTGGTGTTTAGCGCTGGAAGATGACGATAATGATTTGAAAAAGTGATGTGCGCAATCTATGTTGTGTTTTCAATAACGAAATAATGAGCCTAGTATTGACGTTGACCAGTACTGACAAGTTGCCTGGCGCCCACTACCGCGTTGACTGGTCTTTGATAATCAGTCTGGGATAGTTGGCTAAACCCTGATTCCAAGCCAACCACGGGCAGCGTACAAGGCATACGACTGTGTGCTCACCAGAATCTGTGACGTTGGGGTGTACTGGGCACCCAGGATATTTAGCCCTATCCAGGGCTTTCTTTTTTGTTTTCTTCTTTATTGTTTTCATCCTTCGCTATGATTCCGATGTTACATGATCTGTAACCAGATTTTAAGTGCATATGTGTAATGCATTGCATTCATGGCTGATTGAAGTGAGACCGGCAACTTAACAGTGAGGCTTGCATGACGAAGCAAGTAAAGCTCCAATAAAAAAGACAATGGTGCTTCCATGGGCGGTGGTAGAACCGTTTACCATCTAGGTTTTGTTTGGCAGTGTATTAAGGAAACAGTCGTTCTCATATTACATTAAACAACAAATACTGTTGACTAGCTATTAGTGCATCGTAAATTGGCTTAACGTCATTCGTTTTTTATCTGGTCCGCGTTGTTGATACAGTGCTCGAATCTACAGCTACGTGAAACCATCCCATCTACGACGTCCTCGAACCATTCTATCAGTGCTGGCACTTTTCGTTTTCTTGGTGGTTCTTGTTCAACATTTGCACGGTTCCAGTTCATCTGACATCCGAGGCGATCCATTATTCGACGCACACATGAATCCGAATATTCATTTGGATGAACATGCTGCTGCTGCTATTCACGGCGGTGTTCGATTCAATCCTGAAGTGCATGGCTAGTGTTACTACCGGAGGCTCGTGTCGACCAAAAGTGTCCGGATTTTTTCCCGTCTACTTCGCTTTGTCTTTCCTAATAAAAACTGCTCGTCGATCTTCTTAAATCATCATTTCTACACAAGAATCCGGCGTTCGGTTAATTTCTATTCTCTTCAAAACAGGAAGTCGATGATCTCCCAGTTCACAACTTCATTTTCTTATTCGACAGCCTCTTAATTAGCTTGATATGTTTTACTTTTCAAGATTTATGCCCTAGAATTACGTGTTAGTCACTGCACCGTGTCAATGGTCACAGTGTGGCGGACTTCACTTAAGTGCTTGGTGGAAATTTCGAAACTCGCGTGCTTCATTGTATTCTTTTGCATCCGTTTTTTCTACCGTTTGGTTTGTTGGACTTTATTTATGCCTCTTAAAAAAAGCTTGAAAGATGGCGACACGTTTTTCAGTGTCAGTTGTTCGGAAATAAGTATTTCTTTCTATTTATTGTTTTCCTACTATGTCTTTATTTGATCCCCATATGATGAGAATGAGGTAAGTTGTTATTTCTGGTTCAGTTTGAACATGAGATTTGAGCGACGCTGTGCTTCTACCATGCGTCAGGTATCGACTGTTGTTCATCTTCGGTTGTTAAAGTTCACGGAAAAAATGGCAGTGGATATCAATAAGGGTGACTTGCTCTTTGAACATCCTCCCATAAGTTTACAAGATTTCTTTATAAAATCAATGGCCGTTGCAGAATAAATTTGAATTCATTCTACCATTGTTTTTCTCATATCCTTGAAGCCTAATGTAATAAGTTAAAGTCCACTGGTCGCCATCACGAAATAAGTACATCGCCGCACATAATGTATTGGTGGAAAATCGACTGTTTTCAATCACATGGTACTGGATTATTTCTGCGAAGACTGAAATTTCGGTATGTGCTGCCAGTAGACTTTTCAGGCCAACAACCACTGAAAGGTTATGTATGATATCTTCAGGGAAGAAAGCGTTTGATTTTCGCTCTTAGAAACCACGAGAATGTGTTTAAATACTGAAAGGGCTCACTGATTAGTAATTATCGATGTTCATTAGATCATATCACTACGTGGTGAATACATAATATCGATTAGTGCACAACAGTGTGACAGCTAAGCTCTTGACGACCCGATCATTTTAATTCCCAGTTGCTGAGAGAGAGATAGACGTCTCTGAGGCAACGAAACTTGGAGTGTGCTAAGAAAGTGCCGCAGCAGTTATGGGTAATCAATTTCACTCCTTAGATGTAAGCACAGAAGGGAGACCAATAACAATAAAATAAATGCTGGAACCGATTGTTTTTGATTTGGGGATTTCAACACTGCGTTGGTTAATTGAAAAAGTGAGTTGTTTTTTTTTAGATAAATCCTTAATACAACCATCTCATGGTCTATTTTACAAGCCATACAACCTTTTTGGTGCGTGCCATTCACTTACAGAATAATTGAGTATAGACAGAACTATGAGCTTATCACTGGTTATCATCATAATCATCACCATCATCGCCGTTCAGCAAGGCAAACCTCACTGACCGCTGCCAGTTCTCCACAGTTACATGTTTCCATAAGAAAAGTGAATATCCAAGGGGAACGGAGACTGGACCTAAATAGGCGGAAAAAGATAAGAATGTTGCTGTAGTCAACAGAAGGAACACAGTCTAATCGCACAGACGCACTTTCTCAATCATTCTGATTCGACAGATGACAACACGATCGCCATTGTTTGCGGTTCACTGCCATATCCTTCAGTATCTCCAGCTAGCTAGTTGACGGGTCTTTCGAACCCCAACCGCGAAGACGTGAGACACCCACTTTATCTATTTTTGCTGTACATTTTCTCATTCCACTATTGTCACGTCATCTGAATTCCACATGGCTTCTCCCACTCAGTGGGAGGAACGCAAAACGGCATGGTATGGTAGGCGAGTGTTCGCTATACACAACACGTGACCCAACCAGCGAGGTGTACTAATTGTCAAACACTGAAATAAGGTATTCTGAGATTCCTGACCTCCACATTACTCACCCGGTCACTCCATCCAATCTTGGCAACACTACGTAGAAATCGATGGTCGAAAACTCCCAAGCGACGTGCATCTCCCACACGCATAATCAATGTCTCGCGGCCGTACAACAGAAATGAGCGCACTGCGGCACAGTACACACGGCCTTCCAACTTCAGTGAAATATCAGGCCGACGCCACAAGTGTTTCAGTCCAGCGTAAGCTGCATGAGCCTTTGGTATACGCGTGTTTACCTCGACTGCCGAGCTACTATCGTTGGACATGCAGCTACCAAAGTACATGGAACGGTCTAGAGTCGTTAGCTTCTCTCCATCCGGTATCGAGTTCGGGCTATTGTCGTCCAATCCTGTAACAGCACTTTGAAGGTGCAAAGCACATGCCGAACCGAGCAACCGATCTCGACAGTCTATCTATTGCCCGTTGTGCATGGTCCGCAGACTCGAACAGGCACACAACGTCGTCTGCGTAATCTAGGTCGCATAGCTTTCCTCCATTTCCCAGTTCGACTCCTACATCCCGGAGACCTCCTAAAGCATCTTCCTTCACCTCGTCCGTGACGAAGTTGAACAAGAATGGAGAGATGAGACACCCTTGTCGAACGCCACTAGTCGTTTCGAATGAACGTGACAGTTCACCGCAGGTATGCGAGTACAATGCTCGCAACAGGTTCACAAACTTCGTTGGCATACCCTTCCGGTGGAGAGCACTGAGTAGTGCTGGTCGATCCACGGAGTCGGAAGCACCTTTCAAGTGGAGGAAGACTACGACCGTAGGGCGGCGGTGCGTGTGGCTTGTTTCGAGTATCTGTCGAAGAGTGAATATTTGGTCGATGCAACCTCGACCTGGCCGAAATCCGGCCTGTTGTTCGCAGATATTACTCTCGCGAATCGGTGTCAAACGGCGCAGCATTATCGAAGCTAACACCTCAGTAACTATCGAAATTAAACTAATCCCACGATGATTGCTGCAGTCACTCCGTGTACCCTTCTTGAAGATGGATACAGTTAGTGACTCAGCCCACGAAATCGCAATATGCTCCTCGTTCCAAATATCACGAAGCAAGGAGGTAAGTGATTTTATCAGCACTTCCCCACCCAATTTGAAGAGAACTGGGGGAAGTTCGTCGGGACCGGCAGCTTTTCCCCTCTTCAGAAGCCGAGTATTCGACTGCACTTCCACTTCGGTTGGGGGATCAAGTGACACCTCCCAAGGATTCATAGCTCCAGGCGTCGGACTAGATACGATGGCGTATGGCCAGTTAAACTGATCCTTGAAATGTTCTGCCCAACGGTCCAGCCTTTGTTGTTTATCAAGGAAGAACTCTACATTCCTATCGCGCGTGGCTCAGTTGAAGATTATTGATCATTCCGGTTCAGTATTATGTAGTTATATCATGGTTGAACCCGAACTTGCTTTTTTGCGCTAGTTTATGGTCACACTGACACGGAAACCATGCATCCTTCGCACATGCTTCTGGATGATAGTCGCCGAGGTTTCCAATGTGACTGTCGTCAACACAGTGCTCAGGATCTGAGTTAAAATTTGGGATACATCGACTCCACGGCAACTGCCACGCAGGACTTCAGGCAGTATGTACCTCAAAAAGATGGATATCCTCGGCTTTCCCTTACTCAGTTGGGTGCTCTCAGATCCGTCCTTTGGGATGCCACATACAGTGAGACGCGAAAAATCAAGAACACCAGAGACCTGAGAAATGACCGCTATTAATGGAGATATTAAGAAAGGGGTGGCTGTCGCAACCCTTGCTGATCGGTCAGGATTAGGATCCGTGACCAAGACATCTAATGGCTCACTGCTTCACTCGTGCTTCGGTCGGTGCCTTAGGGAGAGCGTTTCGGCAAGCAGTTTATTTGGGCCACTGACAATGGACTCTCCGTTTGCCCCTGTAAATGTATAAATGTAGGTAGGTATCAGTCCTCCATCAGAGATGGAAATGATCAAGACTTTCCCAAACTGCATAATGCTACTTTACCAGATAGACTTCCTCCGTCCCTCTTCAAGGACGGCGGCAAAGTGTTAACGTCGAGTTAACGGAGCCCTCGCGATCGATCTAGGCAAGGCATTGATTTCTGAAGACCTGTGCTGATTGGGGGTTGCACCGGCTCGCAAGAAATATTTGAAAACAGGGGAATAAGTTTGGGAATTATTGCACCAAAGCTACTCGCGGGCATTATTCTCCGCGGATTAGCACTCGCGAGAAGTACACTCGTGATGATGAGGCCAGTTTTTGACCCGACCGAGGTTTTATTGACTGACTCATCATTATTTGCCAATTTCTAGAACATAGGCAAACATTCCTTAGATCCGGGTTCTTTGTATTTCTTCGTCACAGAGCAGCGTCCGACTAAACTAAAAATTTGTGATGCTGTCTCTCACTGGAGGATGTATCAGGAAAATTTACTTCGTTTCACCAGTCTTTGTATCCTAGCGGCCGAGTTCCTACTTACGCGTTGTTTCACTGGATTTTACCAGGAGAACTGGTTTTCGTTATGGTTTCCCTTTTTCATCTTTTCTTACAACTTTGATGTGGTAATGGAAATTACTCTATCCTCATGTCGATTTCTTACTCAGATGGAAGACCACTTGACGTAGAATAGGAGGATAGCGTTGTACTACTGATTGAACACCCATGTAAGGTACAATCTTTTCCCGATCGTCTGAACCATAGCGTATGCGTGTTTGGGATGCGTTTTGCGTCTTTGAATTGTAAACTGGCCTTGCAGAATTGGATTTTGCGTCCTTCCCACAAAGTAGTAGGAGCCAAGTAGATGAGGTGACGGCTAGTGAAAAAATGCACAGCGAAATTAGGCCAAGTAGGTGCCTCACGTCTCCGTTGTTGGAAACCAGAAGATCCTTCAATCAGTTGACTGGCAACACTAAAAGGTGTCAGCGAGCCGTGAACAGTGAGGATCGTATTGTCACCTGTGGAATCAGAATGACTGGAAAATGTGCGTTTATACAGTTGGACTTTATTTTGTGTGGCTAATATGGCACTTTTTCCCGCTTCTCTGTAGACTCGCTCCTTGTCCATCTTGGATATTCATCCTTCCTGCAGCAGCGTGTAACAATGAGGAAGGCAGCAGTCCTAACGGCTCTCCTTGCTGTTTAACACAATGCCGATGACGAAGATGATTGATTTGGCTCTAGACCGAAACTTGTCCCTAGAGGCAAGAATTGAATGCAGTGTGTAGGTTGAATTAGTTAAGTTTTTGAATCTCGCCTGGTGGTCGTGTGTTGAGTGAATTATTGTCACCCATGCAGAGGACCTAATCGGTAACTACTAATCTGAGTCGCAGGCATGATATGCGGTCGTCAATCAAAGGTCGAGTATACACAGCAACATTAAGGTTGGTGGTGCTGTATGGCTGGGAAACAGCTATTGACGGCAGATGTGTGAAGGCTTTCGGTGTTTGAACACCCTTGTCTTCCTAGTACTGATAGAAACTGATGGAGGAATTTTGTCGGTAACTCAGAGGTTTAGCGCTGAGTACCATGCCTTAGGGTTCAGTCTTTGGAAGATGCATTAGATGTGAACCAGTGGTTAGGACTCCTTCTAAGTATACATTAAAAACGCCTAGCTCACTGTGCTCTGTTTTCCGAGACAGGTAATGGTCGGAGGATGTTTCGAGGTATCCAAATGATGGAATGGTAAAAGGGCACGAAACCCTTAAGCAGTAGGTTTTGTCGTGATAAGGTCCATGGGGTCGCCCCAAACTATATTTGGAAGCAATAAACGGCTCAGTACCGCGACCACCGGCGTTTTTGTACCCGAAATCTTTCCCCTTTTGTGTTGTTGTGAGTTAGCAAGATAAACCAGAGCACATCAATGGATGGTTAATGGTTATAAGAACATTTGAAGTGCATGCCTGCCTCTTCTTTTGCTCATGCTTTCTCGGAGCAACTTACGGAGTCTAAAGAATTCAAGGGCGCGGCAAGTCAGGTTAAACAGGAAGGCTGAAAATAATTCTGGGGGCAGATTCAATATCCTGTCTGATGGCACCATTACTGCTTTTTGTCTCTAGGAGCATCTTGATTCGGCTATGTTGACTTCATCTCACATACAAAACGTGCCCATGGTGAATGACTTAACAGTGGGTCGCGTGAAACGTTGCATTGAACTGACTGATTACGTTGATGGTGCTCGAAGGCTGTTACTTGTCTTACGAAATTAGACGAACGGGGTTAGAGGTACCCAATATTTTATTTGGTTTTGCAACAAGCTGACGAGTCGGTTGGGTTTGGAAGTGTCACAGTCAGAAGCGACTGGTTTCCAGGATATTAGAACGAAGTACTTCTTCATGTTTGCAAAGCGAAGAATTTCATTGAATGCGAAAGCAAATCAATCCGAAAACAGATTTACAATGTCACGTGTCTCGATCGT
Source organism: Fasciolopsis buskii (assembly GCA_008360955.1). NCBI lineage: Eukaryota > Metazoa > Platyhelminthes > Trematoda > Plagiorchiida > Fasciolidae > Fasciolopsis > Fasciolopsis buskii. The sequence continues at coordinate 18,209 of LUCM01005783.1, forward strand.
CCTAATTTCAGGTTTTCTTTACCCTTGCTGCACTCAAACCGTGTAAGTGAGATGGGAGTTGAAGCGTGTGAGCAGTCAGTGAGATAATTTAAATAATTCTAGTTGTTTGTGTATTTGCCCTAATTGAATCGCTTTGATTTTAACAAATTGTCTGCATTTTTGCAGCTGGATATGGGAACCACATCCTTAGGAATTTCAGGTCGCAAATTTTCTTTCTCTTTATTTTCTACTCGCAAGTAGGTTCGCGGGGAACAGAAAATCATGCCCTAACTGGCAGCCGCCTCTAGTGGTGACCAGTCGAACTGCGACTACCGGATTGAAAAATTACAATTCAGATACCAAGTCTCTAGTTTGGTTGGCTGGGGGACGCCAGCACTTCTGACCTATTTTAGTTGGCTGACGGTATGGCACATGGTGTCCATCACCAGGGTGAAACTAGATAAAGATAATGACAATTTATTTTCAAATTGGTGGTCTCTTATCATAACTGCTTAGTCATTTGGATGGTCAGAGTTTGTCTCCATGGTTTCAGACATTTATGTAAGTCGTAGCTTAGGATGTCAGTTTCCATAACGTTCTAATCAGTAAGCTTGGATTTTAGGTCACGATTGTTTCATCACCATATGTGAGGGCATCGTCAATGAGTAGGCCTAGTTTGGAGGAATCCGGATTTGAGAACGGTTGCCGTAATCTTTGCATTCGGCCTTCTTCGATGGTGTTGAATTAGAAACTAGACAGGCTGTTTTCGGACCATCAAGCAAATGACATTCCCAAAATGGCTTGATAGTAGGAATATATACTCGGTAAGCGAAAAGTTACTAGATCAAACCTGGCCCATGAAATTGAATTCAGGATTTAAAAATTGTAATCGAGTTTTCATTTTATAAAATATTTGGGACAAAACAAATATTGGAGATCAACAAAACAGTAGCACTAGTAATTCGATCTGCAATTCGTTAGCCACTAATTCCATTCTAGGACCATAGTCGATTCCGAAACTATAGGCCAGAAAAACTGTTGAAAATGGTTTTCCTAGGGAGAGTTTAAAAAACTGAACACTAAAAATGATTTTGAAAAGGAAACGACTGATCGTTCTGTCCGTCTCATTGAGATCATTTGTTTCTCTGGGATACTGCTGAGCTGTCCTACGGACAGTGGAAAATCGTGAAGATCCAACGCCTATTCGACAAAAAACCATTCGTTTGTCGCATGAAATAAGTGGCTGAAGGCCAACTTGGGCCTACAGTGTGATGAAAGAACTTAGATGGGATCCGCCACTACCTGCGAAAATTCTAGAAAAATGAGTACGAAGTCGCTCACATGAACAAATGAATACTTAAAGGAAAAACTGTATACATATAACTTCAGTTACATAGCAGTAGACAAGTGGAACTGCAATGAGGTACCTTTGGAGGTCTCTACCTGCTGACATTTCTGTAGCAGAAGACACACTGATTCGAGGTAACGTCGATGTACTTTTACCCGAAAAAAGTTTAAACGACATATTCTGTCTTATTCAGTTTAAGTCCAGAAAACAAGAGCTATCACAGAGAGCTGCCTGTCGCTGGGTGCATTCCTGAGTGGTTACCCTAAATAACGTAGGCTCATGTCCACCGAATACGTAGCTACAGTGTCGACGGCTCGGCAGATTTTCGTCTGGCAAGAGATCTTCCGAAACCATACGATAAAGACCATAAGGTAGCAGTGTAACGCGGTCACTGGATCACTTGGATCACCATCCAAATAAGGCCGTTGCCCTCTTTTTGTTCCGCTGATCTAGAAGTGGCTTATGAGCCGATCGCTTGGCCACCGGCTCCTCTGGAATGATTCTACTGCCTTGTAGAAAGCTTTCTGTTGGTCAAAGGCTAGAGGCGCATTGTCGAATAGAAAGGCTTACTCTGGACTGGGCGACCGAGTAGAAAAACAACCCACAACGCATACAACTATGAATATGACTGCTCATTGTGTAAACGTTTCTCACTTTCCACGTCTTGGGAGTGAGTGGACTACAGCATCATTTGTTTTCGCCGACACTTCTTGCCTACCTATGCACTAAACGGCAGCATGCACGGTTGAAACTGTGATTTAGAATAAGATGCACCATAAGTAGGCCAGAACGAATCGTGAACAAAAATGTCAAATGTTGGATGTATTTCTGTTGTCTATCGTGGAGTGTGAAAACGAGAGAGATCGTTCGGAACAGCTTTGGTTTATTCTGTACAAGTAGGTTTTTATCTCCTTACATTTCAATATGCATATATTTCTAGCAAATTCGCAGAATGATCTTGAGAATGTACTTTGATAAACTCGATTTTAGTCAGTTGTCACTTACTTCAAAGCATCAGTGGGATTCATTCGGATTTGGACCTTTACGAGTTACTGGGATTTCTGTGCACACAGACCACTAGTCTAAATCCACTGAGATTTCCACATTCGTGAACATTGGTCCATGTGCTGTAGCTCAAACGCACTGTTGTCACTTGAAAATCCGACCTCCCATCGTACACAACCGTTTGTTCCTCTGTTGATTCGTTTGACCCCTACTTCACCCGATTCTTTCAGATTCTCCGGGAACTGCAGTTGGCCATGTCAGTGACGGTATCACTAGAGTAACTCCTGCTTTTGCCTCTCGCATACTCCGTTAGATTCTATCTAAATCTTTCCGAACCCTCTTTCACCGTCTGATGCACTTCTTCGATCTCGATGCCCCTTCAAACTAGTCACATTCAATGTGTAAACACTGATGAGTGTAGGTCAACCGAGGCTTTTAGCTCGCGCCCTGGAGAATTCTAGCCATCGACTTGCGTTGTTTCTAAGTGACTCCAGCTCAAATCTTCAGCTCTGTCATCCGACTGGCATCCCCATAGCTAGCTCAAATTTTATATCGCAGGCGTTCAGTCGTCATCCACCACGACGTCAGGAAGACTACCATCAGGCTGGACAACGCTATTAATAGCTCGTTTCCTCTGAAGATGAAGTAATTTTTAGCAGTAAACTTATCACACAGACGAGCTAAACCATTTTGCAAAACTAGCGACAGTGGCAGCCGTATTCTGAATTGAAATTGATATTCAGTCATGAATCAATGGATGCAACAGAAATATTTAGATCTGTGCTATCTGGACTACTTATAGATTGGATTATTCTGTTGATTAGCTTCGTGCAGAAAAAACCACTGGTAATTGGGTATAAAAGCATTACACCATTGGTAATAAGTAAGCATCATTTGTATACAAATCAGCATTAGGTTAAGCAGGATAGGACTTTGTACTTAATCGGATTAACACATACCGTCCCGCTGTTCATCGTCTATCTGTTGCCAGTATACAAAGTCACCATGTGTAACCTGACGGATTTCGACTTATGCATCTGTTTTTGTAACTTCTTACAAATTTTTCGTGACGTCCAGGTATGCCTCACATTTTTTGCCAAATCTGTCATTCACCTCGCTATTATCGAATTTCGTTACTGCCTGCAATCTCAGATTGGGTGCTTCCCACACTAAAACAATGACATTAGATCATAAAGTGCACGTCCAAGCGTGCAGCAAATATTTTCAATCGCACACCCGCTAAGTTTTATGGACAACAGTTACACAGAATCACGAAATGTAACGCTTTTATTCTGCCATGCGATAAACTAGTCCGAGTGAAACCAGACAGAAGCTGGACGATTCATCGAGACAAATAGCGTGCAGCCAAGAGGATAGCGACCAGTCATTTTCGTGTGCCCTCCAAGCCACATGTGTAAAAGGATAGCACCTTGTGCACGAAGCAAAGCATTTACAAAGTTGAACAAATACAGACAGCTGCCCATAACAAATTGCAGATGAGTCATACTCAAGTGTTAAGGAGTCAACGAAGGCAGGCGACGATCAATCATATGTCGGGACATCACTTCACGTGCTGAACCTAAATCCTGTTCTCTCTCTATACCCTTGTTCGACACACAAGAACAGACCCACGATGGGAATTTCGTAAAACAACAGATAGTTTATGAAAGTCAGAAACCACATTATTTTGTTTGTTGATATTACGCATACGGACAGGATTAACTAGCCCATCGGTTTCGTATCTCAGATAGATTTCATATTACTGGTAAAATAAAATCGCACATACAAAAACCATTTCAGTTACGACTACATGTGGCTTTGTTTAAACGAGGAGAAATGTCATTGTAAGGTAATCCGATACTGAACGCAGTCCCATTAATTATTTTTAATGAGAACAGGTAGCCCTAAGGGTGAGCGGATTTTCAAGTGACAACAGTGCGTTTGAGCTACAGCACATGGACCAATGTTCACGAATGTGGAAATCTCAGTGGATTTAGACTAGTGGTCTGTGTGCACAGAAATCCCAGTAACTCGTAAAGGTCCAAATCCGAATGAATCCCACTGATGCTTTGAAGTAAGTGACAACTGACTAAAATCGAGTTTATCAAAGTACATTCTCAAGATCATTCTGCGAATTTGCTAGAAATATATGCATATTGAAATGTAAGGAGATAAAAACCTACTTGTACAGAATAAACCAAAGCTGTTCCGAACGATCTCTCTCGTTTTCACACTCCACGATAGACAACAGAAATACATCCAACATTTGACATTTTTGTTCACGATTCGTTCTGGCCTACTTATGGTGCATCTTATTCTAAATCACGGTTTCAACCGTGCATGCTGCCGTTTAGTGCATAGGTAGGCAAGAAGTGTCGGCGAAAACAAATGATGCTGTAGTCCACTCACTCCCAAGACGTGGAAAGTGAGAAACGTTTACACAATGAGCAGTCATATTCATAGTTGTATGCGTTGTGGGTTGTTTTTCTACTCGGTCGCCCAGTCCAGAGTAAGCCTTTCTATTCGACAATGCGCCTCTAGCCTTTGACCGACAGAAAGCTTTCTACAAGGCAGTAGAATCATTCCAGAGGAGCCGGTGGCCAAGCGATCGGCTCATAAGCCACTTCTAGATCAGCGGAACAAAAAGAGGGCAACGGCCTTATTTGGATGGTGGTCCACACTGACCGCGTTACACTGCTACCTTATGGTCTTTATCGTATAGTTTCGGAAGATCTCTTGCCAGACGAAAATCTGCCGAGCCGTCGACACTGTAGCTACGTATTCGGTGGACATGAGCCTACGTTATTTAGGGTAACCACTCAGGAATGCACCCAGCGACAGGCAGCTCTCTGTGATAGCTCTTGTTTTCTGGACTTAAACTGAATAAGACAGAATATGTCGTTTAAACTTTTTTCGGGTAAAAGTACATCGACGTTACCTCGAATCAGTGTGTCTTCTGCTACAGAAATGTCAGCAGGTAGAGACCTCCAAAGGTACCTCATTGCAGTTCCACTTGTCTACTGCTATGTAACTGAAGTTATATGTATACAGTTTTTCCTTTAAGTATTCATTTGTTCATGTGAGCGACTTCGTACTCATTTTTCTAGAATTTTCGCAGGTAGTGGCGGATCCCATCTAAGTTCTTTCATCACTCTCAAGGGATTATCGGACATAATTTTGTTTGATATTGGAGCGGGTGTAGTATTTTGACGATCACTCTTATCAAGTCATTTTCCATCCCTCTTCTTCCATTTTGCTTGCTGGATTTAAATCAGCCGCCTCGGCGAGCGACGTTTTGTCTGCGTTAACAAGTTTAAATAACACCTTCTCTTCTTTGGATAGGATTATTTAAAGGGGAGCAGAAGATTCTGAGACGCAACTGCCTAGCTCAGTCGATCTTTGGTCTTTCTGCGTGGTTTTCTGATTCAGTTGGAAAACTCATCGGTTCTCTATTATGTTCCTGGTTGTTGAATTACCTTTCTTAGGTTTGAATAACTTACTTTTGGCAATCCTTTTAACTTTTCAGCGATGTCTATTTCTGTTGAAGATAAAGTATTGGACCTTTACTTACCCCGTGGATTTCTCGTGCTTTATGCAGTAGTTCCCACCTCATCTAAACTGAAGAAGAACATAGCTTTATGAGACTGGAAATCTTTCACATAGATTGATTTCAATCACAATTCGAACGGTGCAGTTTGCCATGTGAGAGCGCACCGTATATTTACTTGGTTCACTACAACCTCACTCAGCCGTACTTAATTCAACCGACTGGGTACGAAAGTAAAAAAAACCCGGAACTTTGTAACGACGCCATTTCGAAATTGACAAAATGTCGCATAGGCTGGAATAGTAAGTAAGGTTATATCGGCACACGAATTCCACTTCCTGTAGTATGTATTTTCTTAGTAGTACGTTTTGCATGCGGATGGACGAACAAATTTCCCCCGGAAGCACACGTCCGGTTTCGTGGTTATTGCCGCCCTTTAGGTATGCGTACCCGGCATTCTCTTGTCCAACCATCCCTATTTTAGTGCGCTCCTTTCTTAGTTTCTCACCAGAGTCTCATTTGAATCATAGGAGTGTGAATGGATGATGAATTAAGAGCTATATGGTGATTCGTCGGAAGATTTTCATCGGTTTGTTCATACAGTGAAATTTTTGGTGGTCAGACTCGCTAGATGTGGCAGTCAGTCCTCCCGTATCCGGCATCAGTTAACTCATAGATGCGCTCTTTTCAGGGCTCAATAATGAAGTGAGCAACTCGGAATCCCTTGTCTGAAATGCGTGGGTAATGCCCTAGTTGGTTAACCATGTGACTGGCGTTGCTTAAGTGATTAGCAATTGGAGGTCCCGCCTCATTTTTTGTGCAGTCTTTTGTCATATCAGTTTGGGATGCCTATTAAGAAATACATAGCTACTCGGGTTTGGATTCATTTTGCCGAAATAGGCGATCTCATAACTAACGGATGATTGTGTTGATGAGAAGTGGAGGTCAAAAAGCCAATTGCGAAAGAAACGTCAGCCATGAATAGCTTATGCTTTCATAATGTCATTGACAGAAAAGCGTTTATTCTCCATGCCACGTCCGACCGCGGTTCTTGTTGTTTAACAAACGCTCCACGCATGAACGTAGTAAAGGAGCGTGCCACATTGCCACTAGGACCCATTACACAGGGAGGCAAACCAGGAACCTGACGTCGAACCACGTATGTCCCAGTAGGCCAAGCGTAGTAACCAGATGGTCTACACCGATTCCCCGTCTATCACGAGTGACCGGTGGATCTGGGATTCATAGCTCTGGTCTTTTTAGGGAGACAGACTCTTAATCCACTTGACCACCGCTGGTCATATTTTGTTGAGAATGTTCTTAGTTGGTAAGCGGTTCAGGAGAATCCATTCGCGTACTCACCATTGCGGACCGGTCATGGACACAACTGGCGACTTATTTCTGTTTTTTTTAAATTCAGGTTGCTGGCTTTGACGCTGTCATCAGGTTTTTCCACTGTTAATCTGGGATTATTTTTTCTCACTTTTTCATTTACCTTTAGTCCTTACTCCGAACGGTCTACACGGGATTGGCTAGCAAAGTCGTGACTCAAAGGAAGATTAAACCTTCTGGGTACAAAGTCAGAAGTCATGCTGAATCCGTTTTTTTCATTGCATATTGCACGACGGTAGCTTGTTCAACGATCCTAGGCTGCATAATTTTCGTGTTCGGTGTTCGGAGATATCTCGTCCACCTTGATTAGCTTCGGTAATAATTTTATTAAGGAAAACTTGCGAAAATGGCACTATAATCTCATTTGAATCACCGGAAGTGCATACGTAGACGGTGAGTCCATCTTAGCAATCAATGCGATGTCATCGGTTGCTATTCGTCAGCCATTCAAAGCCAACCTTTAGAATGAAGAAACTTGGTTCCAATTTTGTGCCGTTGATGTAAGTTGCATGTTATGTATTTCGACTGAAGAGTAGAAAATAGCTGTCTAGTTTCTTTATGCGCAGCATTGACGTAGTCATTAGAACGAGCGATGAAGCTAGGAAAGAAAAACAACTGGTGTTGTGCAAACTCTAGAAGCACTATCCCGTTGCCCAGATTTCAAATGAGACCAAGCATAGCAAGTCTAACATGTCTTCGAATCATACGTGTTTGGACCAGCTAGTTTGACAGGCATAAGATGAATCAGTGGGATTTATGTTCTATACATTCAGGTGGAAATTTCCTGCTCTAACTGCCTCCTAACATTCGGGTAATTTCAAAGGAATCGGTTAGGTAGAGCAGTAATTGTGAATTGCCGGGTCGTTCTTCCTTGACTGGGTGTTTGATTAGTTGATTGATGTTCATTTGAATTTAATCTATTCGAAATAATCACTCAAAATTACTATGTAACAGAGTGATTCGAGAACAACAGTCACTTGCGGTTGGTACGAGTATTTTATCGTCCGGTCTATTATCGCACACTAATCTTTTCAGGCTGGCTTCATCCTTTAATTGAAGTTGCGTACTTGAGATCGTGTATTTGCCGACTAGTGAAGTATTTCTTCCATTGTATTGGCGCTGGAAGTTGTTCGTGATTAACGACAATTTAAAACTTTCTCACGTGCAGGGCTACTTTGCATACGAAATGAACTTGTAACTCTGTTAGGTTTGTCCTTGGTCGAGTTACACAAGTTCGTTTTCACTGAGTTCGAGTTTCCTGAGCTCCAAAGATACCGTTACCGAATAATTCACATTCATATTGGATTTCTTGTTTAACTTTACTTTCTTTATTTTATTCATTCGTTTCCACTTCTGTACTTAAAAAAAACAAAAAAAAACAAACCACGACCGAATTGTCTGTTCAGACTAATACTTAATACCGATTAGATTTTCTGTTTGCAGGCAAACAAGATGGGAGGGCGAAACATTGCTAATATTGCTTGAAATGTCGTACGGATAGATCCTCGGCTAGCGAACAAGGTGGCACTAAAATTAAGATTTCACCACTAGATTTAAGTTTCTGAAAAGTCGATCAACTCCAGTCCGTGGACTTGGGTTGTATTTGATCAATTCACCGATCGAGGCATTTCCGGACTGAGTGTGTCCTATAGCGGTTTTCGTAAGAACGGTTTTGTCAGAATAACTCAAGTATCACTTGAAATCTTTCCGTTTTCTCAAGTTTTTAGCAGAGAGAGCACATTGTTTTTGGATGACGGTATGTCGTTCTGACCATTTAGTCACCAAACCGGTTCTCTGCATCAAGTCAACTGCGTGAATACTTGGAATTTTTATCCCCTTCATAACACGCAGAGTATTTGTGTGACAGACAGCGTCAATGTCCATATGACAGGAAGATGATACGCCCGAAGTAGTAATGCAGACGGGATTATCAATGGAGGTGAACGCCAAGAGCACCGATTGTTTGATCGCGAGTAGAAGGGAGAGGCAGAAGATAAGAGATTAAGTGGTGCCCCGAAACACAAGTTCTAGAGAAAAGAACTTGAGGTTTCCACCCAGTAGTAGCTTGAGAATATGTGAACTGGCAAATGTCTTTGGTATCGGATAACACTGGATTAGGGGGTTTAGAGCAAGCATTAAGCGCTTGGCAAGGGTGAAGGCAGTAGAGGTTACTCTGATGTTGTTGCGACATAAGAGATTTTAGAGGTAAGATGAGAGAGCAAAGTCCATAACCGTAAACTCGGAGAAATTTCCGGAGCATAGCAAAGCCAACGGGCAAGAATGCAAGAAAATTCCAAAGTTGAACTGCAGAAGTTTGAAGTGCTGCGAATCTTCGAGGTCATATTGTCAGAAATGAGAGCTTCCGGACTTTTGTGTAAACTGCCTTGAAAAGACTAGAATCAAGAAAGATTGGTAATTAGAATTAATCCAAGATACAGGAGGAATCACGGGAGAATGTCGAATATTATTAATAGGGAAAAGCAGGAGAGTAATTCTCGATTTCCTACTGATGTGCACCTTAAAATCACATTTTTTAGTGCTTCAGGGGCAGAAGGATGGGAACGCTTCGCCACATTACAATAATATTTTGCCTTGCCGGTGGGAGACATCCATTTCGTTGAAGGTTACGTACTGCCTTACTTGTTCAGTTTTATCGTGGGCCTGATCATTAAAGTTATTTGATTTGATTAATATTTACGACCCGCTGATCCATTGTTCCTCTTTTTCCATGAATTAGCCTCAATTAATCGGCCCATTTTTTCCTATGGAAGAGGAACGAGAAAAGTGTTCCACCGGTTTCATTTACCAACAGCATAAGCGATCGAGAATCAAAGCTAACTTATTAGCAACTCGTCGAGGTTCAATTTTAAGATGTTAAAATAATTTGAGAGTAGGATTAAGTTTAACTACAGCGCAAATTATTCTGGTTTTAATTCAGACTAGTAAAACACGAATTTCTATCAAAACTCACCATCAAATATATTCAAACAATTGTCCCGGAAGTTAACCAAACCACTTTTTGGATTGATTCCAGTATCTGGTTCTCATGCGCAACCACGTGATGTGGCGCCCGGGGTTACCCGGTTATATTCCCCCCTGAATTGGCGTGCCCACAAAGTTGGTGCCTAAGGGTCACACATAAGTGCTTTGTAGTGAACTGCATTACATTGCAGCGACTGATAGCCTAAAATGGTACCAGCTACGGAGGTTTACGCGACGGCAATCGGTTCAACTTTTTCAAGTGGACTTCCGTATCAGTTATCTAGGTCACAGCGAATTTGGAAATATTGAACTACGATCCCTATCACTCAGTGAATTTAGCCGACTAAAAGATATTTACTCGAAAGGCATGCGAAGGGATCTGACCTTGATTTTCAGGTATTTTGGTGTATTTCGGATGGAATAGTCTCTTCGGTATTCAGGTCTTCTCGTCAAAAGCAGAAATAAACTGATACTAAACTATGTATGACAAGGCTTATTGTTCGCCAACGGCAATAAGGAAAATGTCATAATATGAATTATTTGAAGAAAGCATGTCTCTAGTGTATTGGGTGTCAATCACTTTCACTCCAGAAATTTCTATTTCGTTGCATCAAAGTAAGAACCAGCATATTTAACGCTCACGTCAAGGATCACGAAACCTAAAGAGATCGGATGAATCCCATCGAGCAATGAGCCGAACCAGGAAGCCACATGATGGTCATTCATAGGCCAAATATATTTGTGGACAAGTCGACTGATGAACGTGAACTGTAGGGCACCGATTTATACAATCTGTTTCTGGCTAATAAACAGGGTTCTGTTTCTCGTTGGAATCTCATTTGAATCGTTAGGAGACTGAACGGGTGATAAGTCCATTTAGGAATCACATGGTGATTCGTCACTCGTGTGCTTCCGGGGAAATTTTGTTAATCCATTCGTTTGCGAAACATACTACTGGGGTTCTGTTTCATTTTGATATAACGTTTCTCGTTAAAACTAGTCGGAAGTGACGATAGAGTTAGATGTGTTTGTTACTTTTAGATCTTGTATCATAATAAATAGTTTATAGGGTTCAGAACTGTTCGTAAGTCCACTGTCTTCTTGTTGTCGCATAAATTCTCTCACTGTCGAAAGCGAATGTATCGTCCGAGCAGATCTCCAACCGAAAACCACAATCTTGCATGAGCCTATTAAGTCTCTCAAGATGAAGTTGGCCATTTTGAACCATCTCTCGATCGAAACGAATTACCTACGTAAATGTTCTTATGGTCGAATAAGGAATTTTAACAACTGATTTTTATTATATTCATTTCTTACTATTCGGATCAACCTAAAACGGCAGAATGCATATAATTAAACCAAATCTTGTCACGTTCCTCCAACAAGTCCATTGAGAGCCTCCATTGCCGGCGGTCTTTTGCGATAAATAAAGAAGAGAACTGATTGAATTCTCAATGAGGTACCACCTAGAAGCACAAAAATAGCAAATGCGAGGTTAGATAGGCAGGAAGACACATGAACCTTGTCCCAAGGCGGACAATAACCGGACGTCTTTGTTTATAAACGCCTCTGGAAGTGGACGGTTACTAAATATTAGAACGCATAAAAAAGCCCTATTCTGTAGAATTTACTGAATATTCCGATAAACCTTGGAAATAGAAAATGCATCTTTTATCAGTTTTATTACAACCACTGATGCGTTCCGCTCGTGTTTGCTAGCAGTAATAGGCTACAAGCGAAATGTAAAAGTCCATATTCCATCCTAGAAACTATTTATATGCTTGTAAAGAAATAATGCATTCGACGATTGGTATATTGGCAACAAATAACTGTGCTCCCAGAGTTTTTGGTCCAATCATTTGGTTGCACACGCAGGCGGACTATCCACATAAACAAAAAAAGTGAATATCGAAGAGTATCACTTTGTGTCCATCTAAAACCACGTGACGCGGATATTGCGAACGAAAATGGCTAGGGATATTGGTAAACGGAAAATCAGGAGCGCCGTTTTGCCCTAAGCAAAAGAAAAAGGTTTATTGGTTTTCGTTTCTTTCAGAACCGCATGCGAACCGAAATAATGGCTAATTTCCTATTTTACCCCACTTTTTCCGGGCACGGAATGGCACACGTCAGTCTATTGACCAAGCAGCTTTAAGAAAGTGTATGTTTTTTTAACGCTTCTCACGAGGTAAGAGACCGATCTAGGATATTGCCTCAGCATATTGTATCTGATAAGGAGTAATTTTCAAATATGATTACTTTCATTTTATTGGGTAAAAATCATGAAATTGTTTTTGCAACGATCCCTATTTGTTTTCTAATGGTTCGCGAATTTTATGAGCTGACAGAGAATACTTGTACCATCGAACTCATTGTTTTGCGTATGCGATTGATAAGAGTAATACGAATGGTTATTACCTTACAGTATGTATTTCTGTCTTGATAAATTAGGACGAACTCGCTGGTCGGCAATGCACTGCCAGACACCAAGTGGATGGAAAACGATCTGTTTCTATCAAAAACCAAAACGATTTGTGCTAGACTTACAGTGCTCCCATTAAAAAAGAATTCTGAAGGAACTTCGGGTGGTGAAAAAAATCACGGATGTATTTTGAGCCGCACGTTTACAAAAACTTGTTCAGACAATCCCATCTGTAAAATCTTCTGACTGAAGTACTTCCGTTTGCGTGATTCTTTCGCTGGTCTTTCTTACTGGTCCGACCAGAAATTTTAACGGATAACAGTTCCGAAAGCTGAAAGTTGGACTGCTCATCAAATAGTTTTTAGGCGTACACATTCTATTAAGTTTTGCGCTCACCCTATTAAAACCTTACCTCGTCAAGATGGGCTTGCAATGTCCCTGAGACCGAACAAATACGTTGCCAGCTCCCAGTGTTTTTGATTTTGTTCTGTATGTGATCACATCGAATCAGCTTCGTTTTATCTTTTCCGCCAACTTTCTTATCATCTGAACAGTGCTAGCGCTATCGGTGAACCCCGTTGTGGCATTACACATCTACAAAATTTGACATGTCAAACCTAGCCAACGATGTTGCGTCTTCCCATTTTCACTCCACGACTGATTTGGTTCCATTAAGTTGGGTCGATTTTAGGCTATGGAAAATCAAACAGTGTACATTATTTCCATTCGCACGGAAGGTTTCTGAAACGGAACTGGCGGGTGATTTATCACCTTGGAAATTGCATAATGCAAAAGAAAGTTTGTGGCGGCCCACATCAAAGTTACGAATAGAAAAACTCGTATGTGTTTTTCCCTAGAAAAACATGCCAACGTTAGCTGTACAAGATAGACAGACAGAAGACCCTGTTGTCCTTTGAACTAACGGATGTGGAACTAACTGCAAGGCAAAATCTAATAAAAAGATAAAAAAGGACTCTCGCGAAACTGTTATAAAACTAATTGTGAATGATATAATGTTAGTAATAGCGTTGCTGGTAGATGTAATGCTGTGTTATTAACATTATATCATTCACAACTAAAAACCAATACATGGCACATCGATTTCTCGATGCACTCCTTGCATCATTTGTTACAAAACTACTTTTCGGGCAGTTAACTACGGTCGACTTAGGCTATTATAAATGCGCTGTGAAACTTGTAAATGGATTTCCCCTTCGGTGTAAATGCAATGGAGAGTCGAGCAGCATTTAGTTCAAGAGTTGTCACATTTTACTGCTTCAGAATAGAATGAAAACGCAGCGTATTAACCCACATCGTAGTATCCGAATTATTTGTCAGAAAAGGTAGAAAAATGTGAATAAAGATTGGAAATCGGGGATGAGACAACGGGTGAATATTGTTGTGGTTTACGAGCCGACAACTAAAGTCCGTTAGGATGTGCAGACAATTAACTGCAAGCTGCGGTCTGCTCTGAATGCAAACAAACGCATCTACAAGACTGATCCCCATCAACGCCATCCTCGAACTGGACCGTTCATTTACATTTTCATGTACGAATCTTTTTGTCTGTTGGGTTAACTTGCAGACGGATTCATTTTAAAAGTGCCGCCGATTGTGGTTCATTCAAGCATTTCCACCGTTGAGTTGCTGAAGATTCTAGTACTTTCTGTGTATAAAGACACGTCAACAAATACCATGAATTTATTTACAGGTATTCTTTATTATATCTGTTTGTAGACTGTAATGAAGCCGGTGAAACATGGGCGATCTTGGGTGTTTAGATAACTACCTCTGAACGTGAAAAATAAAACCCTACTATGGCATGAAAATTTTATAAATGTTTTTGTAAGAGCATTAAGATTTATTTGGTTTCAATTCATAACTGATATGAAATTCGCCTGTCCAGAAAAAAATCAACTATTTTATCAGGCATTCTACCCACGATTGCACATGTATTTATAGACTAAAGATAATTAACTGCTACCTGAGGCATTTTGCTTTCACTAGGCTCTGTAACAGTGATGGTCGATCAAGAATAGAAAAAAAATTGTTTAGGAAAAATCTTCGTTTAGAGGAAAGTTGACCTCGAATCAAGGTCATTTAAGCAAGCTGCGTTAGTCGTTCTTATTGTTACCGTGACAATAAAGCAGTGAGCTAGAGACCGTGTAATCTTTTGGTACTTGGAACTGATTTCAAAGCCTCAGTCGATTTAGAATTTTGCTGCTAAACTTTTCAAGCCTTTTAAACTAAAAGAGGCCACTATTTACATCATAATAAATGAACAAACTATGCCAAAAGCGTGGTTCTGTGAAGGAAATCAATCATATCCAAAAGTGGCCACAAAGTTACTTATCTTCATATTGAAATTCCATGACTGCAGTTTCCTTATGTAGTTCTGGTGCAGATTATAACCGATATTTCACGTGCCATCGTGCAGATAGACTCGAATTCGAATAATATTCGTACGCTCCAAGTTTCGCCAGATAAGCGGCAAGAATCAATTGTATAACAAAGCAGGGAATATGATCATCATGCGTAATAGTAAAAACTGCCCAGCGCCTAAATTTAAGGACCCTCCAATTGTGTTGCTGATCGAGTGGCATGTAGCGACCCGCAAAAACTTGCAAAATGAACATTTCTAGAAGGTAATTCCTCGACAGAGTTGTCCTGCTTTCTTATTCCCGTCCAAGTTTTTCAGTCCCACAAGAGCAAAGTTAGAAAATCTTTGTCAACATATCAAAAGTGAATGCATTCCGGATAGGGAGAATTTTGCCGTTGAGGTAACGAAGATATTCCATCATTCTAAGAAA
>LUCM01005783.1:34363-53726 GCA_008360955.1 Fasciolopsis buskii
TAGGCCACACTTTCGAGTCAAGGCCTCCAGTGAAGATTGCTGTTGGTCACTGATGGCATGTATCCTCCAGGAATTGTCAAATTTTCTGGTCCGCATCTGTGGACTCATTGCATGCTTTAGTGTTTGTTCGCTCTTTATTGAGCTTGGTCCTGGGTCACTGGAACACGAAATCCGCGCGTTATGTGCAGATGATTGAAGATGATAATCGCCGACTTCAGTTCCAATGGAGTTGTCCTCTCAACGAACTACTGACGATTTGAGTGAGTTCTAGGAGTAGTTTAACGAAGCCGTGCCCTCAGCAGTAACTGCCACGCAGAACTCTGTACAATTTAAAATTCAGAAACGGCAGATATTCTCGACCTCAGTTACTCTGTTGGATGCTTGTTCATCGGTTCCGTCGGATGCCTCATGTAAAGCACCGCTTAAATCCCTAAGACACTGACTATCCAAGAGCCTGGGAAATGGCCATATGCAACGTTACATAAAGAAATGTCAAGAAATTGAAAGTGCTGTGGATATCCTTTATATTTTGCTTCCTTTATCAATGAAATAACACTACAATTTTCAGGAAGAGGGCCGCGGCCAACAGATGTGTGCCAAGTGGAGAAGTTGACCGGAAGTGGGGGATTCGAATCGGTGACCTTCCCATCCAAACCTCACGGCCGCCGCCGTGTATGGCAAATAGTCGCAAACATTGCCAGCCGTCTGGCAGTACTGGTCCACGGAGGCCGAGCGTAGGTGGGGTGATCAAAGAGTCTGACGACTGACTGATTCACTCTCAGGAATTTTGGCTGGAGCGTATGTTTGGAGCACCGTCACATTAAACCTTCCTACTATGTTTATAATGCACGTAGATACCAGTCTTCCATCCAAAATAAAAATAGGTATAAGACTGCAGCCCCGAATGGACTGTTTCCGTCTCTCTTCAATGACATTGAAAAAAATGTTAACATCCGAGTCAGCAAATCTCTTGGGATGAATTAGGTAAGGGGACAGATTACTGAGAATTGATGTGGATCGGTGATTGCGCCGGTTTACAAGAAATGGGATAGGTCTCCTTATAAAAATCACGGAAGAACTAGTTAGGCAAACATCGCATCCCAACTGCTCACGGACGTTATTCTTGGTAGACTACCTGGCACTCGGGAACGATGTATGGACGGGAATCGCGCCGGTAGTATTGACCAACTTCTTACTCTACGGCAGATCTTAGAAGATAGGCACAAGTTTCATAGACCCACAACCTCTACATTTCTTGATCGGAAAGTTGTATTCGCTATTCGAACGCCCAATTCTGTGGGGCTGAAGTGCGCACCAGAGAAATTTATTTCATCGTTTCTATCTTTGCATTCGAACAGCTGAAATCGAGTTCTTATTTGAGGTGATGTTTCCCTCGTAATGACCACGAGCAGTGGTATTCGTTAGAGTTGCCGCCTTTCATCTTTTCTCTTTAACTTTGCCATTAAGATGGTTATGGATACGGCGCTACGGTCACGTCATAATAATGGCATTAATACTTGTTCATACAGGTGATCATATGACCTAGCATGGGTGAACCATATTGTGCTTTCGATGGGCGCACATGCTGCCGGTATTGCTCGGACGATTGAGAGCTTGTTTGAACCCATCCGTAAAGGTCACCTTGAACTGGTGGGCACCCTGCTCACTCCGTAGTGCAATAGTTTTATATCTGGCAAAAACTAATTGCATCGTACCTAAGGTGCAAAATCCCGAGCTTCGTATAGAGTGCGATGTTACTCCTAAGCTCCCTTTGAGTCTAAATTCAGTCCCAAAACAAGCCGGACAGTCACTGATACAATTCGTTCACCCTGGTAGTGGTCATACATATAAAATCTCCCGATCAGCTTTCGCTGGTGTGATCCGATCTGTTAAACTTTGTCTACTTACCTTGATGTTTTGCTGTGAGTAGGAACCACTAAAATCAGCTTGTTCTCCCATTTTAATTTAGCTAATATTTGCTGGGAAAATTGTTTTTTGTTGCACAGATGGCTTACTTGAGAATCTTATTGTTCCGTAGCCTACTGACTGACTATGCTGCTTGGGATTTAGCTTTATCATCATTTGTTGGCCTAAAACCGGATAGGTGCATTGTGCGACAACGGGTTCGGAGGCCAATGAACCTAATACGTGCTTACTGTGTCGGGATAAATAAGTGCTTCAGATGGAAATGTGTATGTGTCTGCGTTGAATAGATGTATGTTTGTTGAACTGTCATAACATCCGAGTTACCAGTTTGCCGTACGGATTACTTGTTCGACTAATGGGCTGTCATCTTTTAACTTACAAGAAGTAAGTGATAAATTCGAACTTTGCCAGTAACATGTTATGCAAAAACAGTTTTTCGTATTGCGATTATGCGCGGTAACATTGTTAAGAATGAAAATTGTCACTAACCATCCCAGACAGCATTTTAGTTCCGGAAAGAAATCCAGGGGTGGAAACAGAATTTCCAAAGCAATTTCCCGGTAAGACAGAGCCGGTGGAATCGGTAACCTTCGTACTCTCTGCAAAATGACAGTCTAAAGACGGTTCGTCTAACTATCGCTCCATGATAATAAGGAAGAAGAATATTGCCTTCTTGTGGACAAGGGGCTGCCTACCGGTATTGTACAAATCACTGATTGCAAAGCTGCTAGGCCCAACAAAAATCCGAATCCTTAAATAAACGCTTAACACTTCAAACATGAACGATGTGCGAAGTACATCGAAAAAGAGACGTGTCATATGAATCGACTGGAAACTGCCTGGAGAAAGTTTGCCCGTATTGGGCTGGGAGGAAGCCCGTTAATGCTCTTATCGATAATAAAACGTAGTTATGTTTTGCCAAATACAAATTTCCATATAATATGACTGAACACTTTGGAGGCCTCGGGTCAGACAACAGTCCGAATAAGTGGAATCATGAGAAACGTAAAACAATCAATCCGTTTTTCAAAAGTTATTTTCACAAACTAATCACCATTTCTGAGTGCGTTTTGATGAATTACAGCCTGTGTATTTATGTGCATGTGTGGTGTGTGTACTATTCAGCCCCAGTGGGTACTCCGTGAGCTGCTCACATTTCGGCCATATTAAGGGGAATAGACAGTTACAAAACAAAGCATTACTGATATCTACTGAGAAATTCGGTTGGGAATTGCACCAGATTTATTTTCAAGTTTACGTATAAGTGAACCAAAATTTGCGGAGCGCGATGGAGCACAAAAATGATACATGGACAGATCACCGGGCCGAGGAAAGACTGTATTCAGAAGATTTTCACTTGTTAGGCTGGTGACATCTATCCGACGCTGCATTCGGTCATATGAAAAGTGTGGGACCGCTAATATGTAGATCACAATGAGCCATTTTTCACTTTGTTCTCACTGACCGGAGCAAAGAAATAGCAATGGATAAGAGTGAAATTCTTCACCCCATTATTTTGGTATTTTCAATTCCATCGTCAACGAGACCACAAAATATATCATTTCCACGAAGACGGTCGTAGACAGTTGACGATTTGCAAAAGGGCAAAGCTGATCGGCATTGGCAGTACTCGGACCTGCGTGCTTAATGTTGAAATCACAGGATATCAAAATTTAACACCACTGCCAATTAAACAATAGAAATATGTTCTGTTGTGCACTGAATCTCTTCTGGTTTCAGAGATGAGCAGGTAATTGCCAGTGCTTCTTCCCAAAATCCAAACTAATCTCTCTGTTAACGACCAAATCAACCGCAGTAGTAACTTCACTCAAAACACTAATGATCATTTGGAGAAATTGGCACTCATCGATTGCAGGAGTAACCAGACGCGAATAAGCAATTCCAATCCGTCCTAATTAACAAGGACTCATTAACAACAAATTTGTTTGAATATAAGGGAAAGACTTGGAATGAACTGCTTCCGGAAGCATTCTGAAATTAATCAAAGGTGGTGCAAGTGCTTTAAAACTTGGTCAAGTGCTACAAATTCTGTTAATTAGGTAATCAACCGGACAAACCGTTGAGAAATTCGAAGAGAATGATTCACAAGATTCAAAGAGATAAATATTATGAAATAGGGAGTAGGTTAGACGAAAGCTTTCGGAAACGTGCAAAATTCATGGATGCGTCTAGGTACTATTACTTAGTGAACCACAAAAGCGGAAATATTTCGCATAGGCCGATTTCGTTCACGGAAAAACCGCGAGTGGTCGTGAAGCGGATTAGT
Source organism: Fasciolopsis buskii (assembly GCA_008360955.1). Classification (NCBI taxonomy): domain Eukaryota; kingdom Metazoa; phylum Platyhelminthes; class Trematoda; order Plagiorchiida; family Fasciolidae; genus Fasciolopsis; species Fasciolopsis buskii. Next base: position 38,577 of record LUCM01005783.1, read on the forward strand.
TAACGGCACGAAAACGGTATCATTGGAAGATGACATCATTTCGGAATGATTAGACAAGAAAAACTGAGCCGAAATACTGCAGCCGATGGATTTGAAATCAAGAAGAGTAAAATAATAGTTTTAATAGTAAATTTAAACTTTATTCTCATACTTACGAGAACAATTTGTACAAACTCAGTTGCAGAACAGTTCTAATTTTTGATTGTTCTTGGCATTGATGTCCCTATGCCATTGAAGCACAGCATATTTATCTCGTTTTCTGAACACACACCACCTGCAACTTCTTATTTTGCTTTCCAGGCCCAATCAGTGTTCCCCCGACGTCCAGCTTTTCACTCTGAAATGTCCAAGGAATCGATCGGTGAGAGTGGTCTGACGTAAACACAAAAGCTTAGTTCACGAAATGTTCTGCTCAAGAGATTCGCCTAGTAGGCAACTCTGATAATCAATACACTGAAACGCGGATACACATGTTTGTGTTCCTAGCTAACCAAACAAGTACTGTCGCCGACTCAGTTGTCTTTCTTTTGACAACCAAGGTCACGAAAACCTCTAGTGCCTCAACAAATGTGATAATTTCGCAGACATATTGCGGTTCAACTTGCGCACCAACGGAAACGAATCGACGGTATGAAAGTTTAAGAAGTTATCAAGGAGGTCAGCCTTTTGTCGTTTCGTTGTTTTCAGATCGCAGGAGAGGTGAGGAAAACGCATTTCACAATGACTACAGCAAGTTGTATGTCCAAGGCTACTTAGAACGCACTTGTCGATTACGCTGCATGTATATGCCATTTGAATGAAACGTAAAGATTGCTTCTTATTACGTTCGCTTCGTGACTGCTCGAGGTTACTTTCAACGAACAGTTCATTGGATATTACTCACCCTGGCAATTATCAGGAACAAATAATTATATGGTCCAACTTGATAAATGGGGACGTGCGGCAACATAAGCAACACTAATCGTTTGTCAATTACTAATTGGAATTAATTTCTGTTATCACTAGCAGATGCAACGTGGAAGTTATTGTACTCTATACAAAGTGATTTTGTATAGCGTGCCACAAAATATTGCGTTCAAATTTATTTCCGAATATTGTCTTCTCAGAATGCGGAGGACAATGTGTGGACAATGAATATACCCTGCAATAAAAATGCGTACACAAAAGGCATTACCAATAAGGAGTTTGTAATCAGAAGCTCGAGTGGTAGTCGTGATTCATTTTGGTGTCATTCGGAATAATTTTGACAAAATTCCGCTCACTATGTGATGCAGTCATTCATGCATGTTACCATTTGGAGTTGTCCTCCAATGGTTCTTAGCGTGCTGCGTTAAAGCATTCATCTGATGTTAGTCAACATCAATAACTCACATTTTTTAACATGATCGGAAAATGAGTTAGATTCGTTACTTCTTTGTCAAAACTTCGAGTATCCTGTTATGGATAGAGTGGTGGAAGCTTTTATAATAATAATGACAATTAGGCCATTTTGTGGTTATCAACGAACCACTGACCAGTAGAGCGATACCAAAACAAACTAAAAATGAGGAGGACATTTGAGCAAAGTTAACTCAGTAGTTCTGATTAGTCTTGACGGGAACTGATTGCACGAGGGCAACACACACGCCTTCTATTTGGAATGCTCTTGTTCAAACCTAAGGTTCAGTAGTGGATATGTAACACCCATAACATATAGGAGCAAAGCTTGATTCTGGAGCAGTCCGGGTGCAAATTTAACCGGATGGCCGAGGTATTGTGCGTTCGTACTGGAGTCGGAAGGACATTCGGAGAAGCAGTAAAAAAATGAATCCGTTATAGGATATTATGCAAGCAAACAAATCCTTCTAATAACCAAAACACAACTTCTTAACTGTAAAACCCTTTAAGTAGCAAATCTATATGTGACAATATTTTTATTAACCATGATATCCAGGTGCAAGATGTTATACAGATTTAGTTACCATCCATAAAATAAACAGCATGCATAGGTTGCCTTGTCTATCAGTCAGGACAATTTCAGTCCGTTGATTCAAATCCGTTCTGTACGCCATTTTTTAAACAAACCTTTTCGCATTACACAGATTTATAAAATCACACTAAGTCAAACATTACTCTTATTAGAAACGAGTAAAATGTTTACAGGTAGGGACCCGCAGCGTTTACGGCAGGGTGTCCATATCTAATAGGACTTAGTTCGTGACGCAAGCGATGGCGCCGACAATAACCGGTTCCTAACTAAGTGCAGCTTAGTTCGAAAAGTATCAAGCAGCAGCTGGAACCTGTTACATGTCCCGACATTATGACGGTTAAGGTGTTTGACTGACACTCCTTATTCCGTTTTCGCACTTCAGATCGAGCGCGTTCTAGATATGCGACACTAAGGGTTCCTAAAACGGACGAGACAGCAACGTCATGTTGCTATGACAATTTGGGCATTTGAAAATATGCTAAATGACTACGAACATTATCTTCTTCATTTAGATGTTCGCATTTCATCCGTTTTTTCTCAGTAGAACGTTGCGCATACAGATGGACGAACAAATTTTCCTCGGAAGCACACGACCGGTTTCGTGGTTATTGCCGCCCCTTCGGTATGCGTACCTGGCCTTCTCCTGTCCAACCATCCCCATATCAGTGCGCTCCTTTCTTAGTTTCTCACCAGAGTCTCATTTGAATCGTAGGAGTGTGAATGGATGATGAGTGAAATTAAGAGTCATGTGGTGATTCGTGGGAGGATTTTCATCGGTCAGGCATGGCTGACCTGTAGAAATGGGACACAAGGCCCGAAAGTGTTGATTTCTTTCTTAGTAGTATGTTTCGCATACGAATGGACTAACAAACTTTCCCCGGAAGCACATGAGTGACGAGTCATCATGTGAGTCCTAAATGGGCTTATCATCCGTTCACTCTCCTAACGATTCAAATGAGATTCCAAAGAGAAATCTCGGCTACATCAGTAATGACTAAGACGAGCTCAGCTGTATTTTATGAAATGCAAATAAGCTGGAGTTCTGATTGAAGCCTTCGGCTTAGTGAAATCTTATACCTTTATTTTAGTCAATTATCCAAATCACGTCAATTCATTGGTTATCTCAAGCAAATTACTAACCGCAAACCGATTAATTTATTGCGCATGTGGCGACAGCAGAATTGGCAAGTGACTTGTTTGAAACTCCAAGAAAGCATGGGCATCAATAGATCAGTCACCTTATCGAGATCAAAACTGATATTCAGGGTTGAATTTTGTGATATGTAATCCTAGGTGACAGCATACTAGTTGATGGGATGGGCTTTTCCAAAAGCAGTGCATTTGCCCGCCGAAACTAAAGTTTTGTCTTCTTACTTTTTAGGTGAAGCATTCATTTCAAAGTGCACAATTCCGAGTCGCCAATAGGCACACAACTAAATAGTGAAAGCACATTCCAAGTGACAGTTCCCACTGTTGTCCTGTTCCGTTTTCACTGATCACGGCAGCTGAAGGTGATTTTCAGTGGGTTCTAATCGCTGAGCTTGGCAAATGTTTCATCACCAGTCGAGGTGACATCGTCAGCGCAAGTGCGCAGTTTTTGCGGTCCTTCTCTACTTATAGGGTTGCCAGCGACTCTGATTTTGAACTTCTTCAAGAACCCTAAACCCTGTTTTCCACATGATCTCTGTTCGCTTGAACTTTGACCTTAGCAGATTGGCATTAGGCCTGGGAAGTTTGACCCGCTTAGTTGTGTGCCGTTGGTTTTTTTCAGTTTGTGAATGCAATATGATTCAGTTCCGCAGACAGATCTGTATAAATGACTAGTACTTGTGATTATAGGTATGTATGACTTAAATTCCAGTTTTCTCAGTTAGCTGAATTGTCTGCCTCATCCGAATATATACTTGATCCAATTCGATATGTTTGTTGATAGAATTATTTGCAGAATCCCAGAATTCCATAAATTCCCTTTGCGTATCTCGTAGTTGCTTGATCCAGGATCTCAATAGCAACAACTGCGCATTTGCACTGACGATGTCACCTAGACTGATGATGAAAATTTTGTGATCTAAAAGTCAATCTCAGCAATTAGAACCAATAACCAACAACAAATTTTCGAGTCCATTGAGCTGAAGACTAGTTTGAGAAGAATGGCGCCGGGTGTTATATTTGTGACGAAATGGAACAATAACCGGTCATGTTTTAGCAGCAAGGTAAATTGATAGATCAGTTTATTTCAGTTAGTCCAACCATTAACCTCACACCAAAGTAACCTGAATTCAGTTGTTATTTTTCGCAGCACGAGCTAACCGAAGGAGAAAAAAGAGCGAGGAATAGCGAAAAATCAATTGCAAAATTATTAGTTAAATAATTATTCAAAACAGAAAAGACTATCGTTACAATAATTCCATAGACTGTGGCACTGAACCATGAAACCAATTATCTTCAATCATCTCTTGAGGGAATCTCGTGAACCGCACTCCGACAGTCTAACTCCACTCACACGTTATTCCCATGTCATCTACCGGCCACTCCGAATCATCATCCAACCACTGTCTGTCTCGCAGAGCAGCGCACGGAGAGACAGGCATTCTGTGGGAATGCACAAAGCATGTCTCAATCGCCTTGTCCTATTCTGGTTTAGTGCCTGTTCTAACCAGTGAGTCCTAGCACCCAGCACCTTACGTCTAACCACTGAGCAACTCACAAAATTCTCCCATCATTTGGCACTACTAAGATGACAATAGTGCTCAAACACCGAAAGTCTTCCAGTTTCCTCTGCCCTCACCAGTCATGTTTCAGAACTGTAAAACAGAGTCAACCTTAACATGACCGTAAAATCCCATAGTTTGGCCGATAACCGGATGTCAGGCAAATGCCGCAGACGCCTAAAGTGGATGAGTGCCAAAGGAGATACCTGTAAAGGCGGGGATATTTCATCCGGTTTGCGACTAACGGGTGAGCCAAAACTACCCAGTAATTCTTCTGCAATAGCAAGGATTCGGCTTTCACTAATCCAGTCCTGTAACAACAATTTACTTTTCGAATGTCCAGAACACATTCCGAGCACAATTACATTTTCATACAAATGACTGAGAAAAACTCACAACTTGCCTGGGTCCCCAGTCGATATCACAAATTTTTCCGAATATTCTAAGTTGAGCAGTTTTCTGTCGGAGGAAACATCAATGCCACTATTATCACATAAGGACGGGGATATTCGTCGATTGTTCGGAGGATTAAATGCCGTCGCGTGTCAATTGGAGTCACAAAACCTGCGTTGGGGTCACCGTGGATGTGTTCTGCTGATGAGCATTGACACTAAAAACAAAAGAGCTGCATAGAATTTCTGTGATTCGTCGGTTGTTTACTGGTCATCGGTGCTACATTACGGGTTGCATCACAAACCTTCAGTGTTATTTTACTTACCCCATTTGTCTACCAACATTCCTTGTCTACTGATTAGATTGATGCAAGCATGTCACAAATAATTATCTCTCTACATATTAATCGTTCTAGAAGTTTGAACTATTACTCACCGAGGAAACATAATTACTTGCACACGAATATTTGTGTTGATTTTGCTAAGACCCATCGCTGCTAGTCGGAACATCTACGCGAGTGTCATACAGCGTTGTGAAGACAGTTATTTGGCCATCCGCTTTTAGAATGGTTTTCATTCTCTAAAAAGCCAAAGTTCACAGTCCATCCACGGTGAGCCAGAAGTGGAAACAAATCTGCATAACGGTCCGTCCACAATGCGTGGTTGACGAATATCCTCGATGTCCATGGAGCGGATCATCAATATAGTAGGAGATGGCTGCGTAAAATTAGGGAAGGCTTTGACGTCGAAGGCGGACCTGTGAAAAACATTACACTTAATCATAACAAAACAGTGGAAGATGGTAACTTCCTATGTAGGATATTATTTGAAAATGCAAGTATTGTATGTGCCAGTGCTTAAGAAAAAAGATCATTATTCATTTATGGATACGGACACCAAGCAGCACGGACTGGCACTTTAAGCCGGTGAATATTTGGGCAGGCATATTCTCCGTGGTCACTGTGGATTATGCAGACTTACTTCCACGAATATGATTCAGTTCCATATGCACTCACAAATTCTGTTTCCTGTCCCATGTTAATCTGGATCAATCAGATATTACAAACAATGTCAGTGTAGGTGGATTTTGTTTATTTCCAATCTGAGCCTGCATGCATCAAATCGTTCTTTGCCTGGCTGCGAACATAAACAAACTTGCCGTAAAGCCAACGCACCATTTCACTGTCTGTGAAAAACACTAGGCTACTGTTACGTGTCAAGTTTTCCAGGCTGGGCATACTAACATGTTTAGCTTTTTCCCAGGCACAAACTGGTGCACATGCTGAATATTGGAATCCTCTTGCTAATTGTCCGTTGATCATATGAGCTTTACGTATCGCACAAAACAACTCTACGAATAGAGATAAAGAGCAATTTTCAGATGCCTGCCCTCATGTCGGAAAGAGTAGCTGGTATAGTAAAAATTCATTACTTGGAATTGTTTTCTAGGAAAACCACATCAGTAGAATGTTGCTGAAAAGATATATGCAATTGCACAAAAGTCAGCAATGCAGAGTTGTCGGCAGAATATGCAGTTGGCTGACGTTCCGGCTACCTTGGATAGCCTTTCTAAAAGCAGGGTTTAGAATCAAATGGTCTGGGTTACTAGTTCTAAATTAAATGGTATCACAAAGTTGTTCGCGTGTATGGGTGCGTAAAATGTGTTCCCCGTCCTCATGTAGTTGACAATTTTTTTTGGTAATCACACAAGTGATTGTCAGGAGTAAGTTGCGCTTTGCATAATCTAGCGACAGTCTGCAGTTACCTTCCAATTACTCACGGGAATTTGAATTTGATAAGCAAAAACGAGTTCATTCGAATTGAGTGAACAAAAGGGCCGACTAGATTCTGAGTAGATAAAGTAAATTATGACGCGGCTTTGTACCGATTAAGAAGATTAGGTTCGCGTGTGTGTGTGCTGTGCCATGGGTTTTGTCCTCTACCTGGCTTAACATTTGTGAGTCTGACGGCTAAGGTTCACGATTGTATGTCATGTTCGCAGATCTGGGATCCAATCTGGATTTAAGGCAGAGCTGCATGCCACCTGGCATGTTCATGCCTTAGACATAAGTGTACGTTCACCATTTCGTTCTCTCCAGATGAGCTGTCGCAAGCAAGCAGCGCCAGTGTGGAAGATCCGGTGAGTTTTGCCTGGCAAAATATTTCTCAGGAATCAGTCCGTGAAACTGTAACGTGGTCAGTGCGACTCGCCAATAGAACAAGGCCAGTGTGACTTGGCGTTTTACATTAACCAAGAAAGGTTTTCCAGAACAGGCAAAAGAACCCATTAACCAGCAACCAGGTGCCGTAGTACAATGCTGTTGTCCTGCAGGTGGCACCCGGCTGCACAAGGGGTAGAGGTGCATCCTGAAACCAGTAGGCCACCGAATGCTACGACGGTGGCAGAACATTTAGTTATTTCCGGTTAACGCCACCTACACAAAAGTAAACAGCCTTACAAAACTTCTTATCTATTCAGTCTTGCTTTTTGATTCTCCCATTTTACATTCGAACCCTCATCATGAAATTCAGTTGGCCCAACGAAAATGAAGAAATTTCTGAGGAGAATATGGAGCCGTCTGCTTTTTTGTCCTAATTTGGTTACCTTCCAAGTTTCACCAAAACAGCTTTAACTGTCTGATGCTCCTCTTCATCCTCGACGGCCATTCGCACTAGCGACATTTGTTGTACAAACGCTGGCGTTTGTAGGACCACAAGTGTTTAGCTCTAGCCATCTCAGTGCCCCATTGAGGATAGTGGAATTCAGGACTTCAACTTTACCATCCCACTGACACCCGTTGTCATGCTTTTGCGAAAGTTTATTCTGGGAATTTCTAAGGACCCAGGAGCTACTTCTTTCGGTCTTGTTGGGGTCCATGTGACACTCAATAAAATGCTTATGCCTGAGCTGCTTGATCGGATTCTAATCAGTACTCGGTTGTGTGCAGCGATATTAAGAGATCCAACAGAAGTTAGGATCGCTGGTCAGACGAAGTCAAAATTCTTTTATCACGCAGATGGCAACCCAGATGGGCCAAATTATATCTACCGACAGCTGTGAGACCTCATATAAAAAGTAAAGCAATGTGGTGTCGTGATCTTAGCAGAAGAGAAAAACCGTTGAATGGTTCGGATCTCCCAAAACCGGGAGTGTTTAGGTCATTCTGTTCCCGATTCCCCATCGTTCGTAAAACAGAAAATGATTGTTTTCTGTATGTTCAGACCATCCACTGTTTTTTGCTAGAACAGGTTTCGGACGTCTGGCTGGCAGGTGCACCACTTGGCATGATAGCAAATAAGGTCACCGATGTAGTAAACCACAGCCCTGGACTCCGATCGCGCGTTAGCCTGTACCATGATGTCCATGTGTTTCGGTGGGCACTCCAAACGCACGATGCGGCGTTGGTCAGGCTGGAACAAGTTGTCTGATCTCATCTGCCTTCCAGTTTTCCGAAACGCACTAGCTGAAATGTCAGAGTTAACCTCAAATTAATAACAACAACGATCATTGGTCACTTATCAAGGACATTTTGCACTCTGCTGACTCAGTGATTTGTGACCTGATCTACTGTGTTGTGAAATTCCGGAATTCAGCCAAGCCTCCGCATCTTCATACAAGCGGGTATATCACGGCTGACAGCGATCATATCCCAGAACGACCAAAACGAAACGTGAACTCAGCCCTAATATGCATAGAGCTAGCGAGATCTGTTGATTTGATATTCTACTGGAGATGAAAAATGCTCTCACCAAGAGAAACTCTTGTAAGCCGTTCCATCTGATCTATCTTTTATTCCAAATGGGCATCAGTTGTGTTCAAAATGATCTGCGAAATCGACGGCTAATTCAGTAATGACCAACAACAGCAATTCATAAACTAAGCGGAACACTGTGCAACACAGTTTAAGTAGACTTCTTCGTCATCGTTTCCCATAAAAAATTCCGACAAAGTTTTCTGGTTTATTTCGAAAGATCCACCTTCTGGGGCAAAGCTCCGAAAAGTCGTCCAAATCTTAGCACTTCCGGGCTCCGATGATCCATATCCATCTTCATTTAAATATGATGGAGCACAGCACGGTAGAGCGATCTAAATTGTATTCTCCCGTAACTGATAATCTGCGTGGTTTTAATTTGGACTTGAGTAATCGGTTATTGTTTATATCTTTACAAAACGGTCTCGCAGCGATTTCACTAACAAGAATGTAGGCGTCGAAGCAGTCATTCTTCGTAGGTTGTAGAACAAACTTCAGAAGCAAGATCATGAAGAAAAAAAACCGTGTTTCGCACCGGTCGCGGATAAACTGAGAAAGCCTTAATTTCCCGACAATTTTTAAAACATCTTTACGCATTCCAAAGAATAATTGTCAATAGACGTTTATGCGATTTTCGATTCCATCTGGATTCTTAGAACAGACTTGAAGTTATTTAAGTGAAATCGAAGGAAGTATTTCGTACAGGAAACCACACAGTGGCTAAAAACCGGAGGCGCATGGATTCTCAGTTTTCTGGGAAACGACCAAATGTATTTTCGAGGAAGCGGTTAACACAAAACAAGACTCTTAGCCGAGAGATCTACACCGCATCCATTTGTCCATATTTTGACTGACACGCTTTTGCGTGTGACAACTAATGAACAACAACGCAGCGGTGCTTAACCATGTGTATGTGGCTGGTTGATCCAGATGCAAAATACAATCAGTAAAATGTATTGGGTCCGCAATACATAAAGAAATCGATGCACCATGTGTTACGTCTCTTGTGAAATCCAGATTGTGAGAGCACGATGTTGGCGGTTGGAGGTGCAATTTGTTGACGTATCGGATAACTGAGCAATCTTGACCGTGACTTTTTCACACTTGGAACTTGCAATCGTAGTTGTCAAGGCTACCCGGAAGACGGTTAATCGAAGCAGCCAAAAACGTGAGCAAGTTAAACTCGCGCAGGCCAAAACCATGTTCTGACATCGTTAGCTTTATCCGTTATCGTTTGCTTTAATTTCATCGACCACTATGACAACCCTTCGCTATTTCACACTCAGCTATCTTGAAATTCCATTTGGCGTCATGGGCAGCCGCAAAGTATCCATCGTCCAAATAACTGCATCACCCTTTCTATGAGGTACTTTTCTAATTTTCGTTCTTCCGATAAATGGACCACACAAGATGCCTATTATGTTCATTCGTCCACTGATCTCTTGAGGTGAAAGACGAGTTCTACAAGAGTTACTTCGACTGCTTTGACGTGTACATTTATCGGACGTAGTGGTCTGTGCTGGTGATTTTAGCGTCCAGCGCGACTACTAAGCAAAAACAGAACAGCACACCGGAGGCCAATTTTCTATTCCTGCCGGTTTTACCGGAAACTGTGGCCGTTTCATGTAAGTTTGCTCTGACCGCAGAATGTTTATGGCGAACGAAATTGGCTCGTCCGGCCTGATCCATCATCTTCACAGCGTTGGACGTTGATAACTTATATCACCAACGGTGATCGCTGGCATGGATCATTCCGGTCCACACCCGTAGACTACTCACATGCTTTGTCCATTCTCGCTTTTGCTTGTACGTAACTCGTGGTCAAACTAAGACGAAATTCACGCGTTCTGCATTGATGCTTCTAAATAGTGGTCACCGGTTTTATTTCCAAACTGGTCGTCTTCTCAACGAAATGCCCAAGATTTGAGTGAACACTGGGAGTAAACCAAAGAAGCCGCTCACTGGGCGACAACGGCCTCGCATTACTCTTGCCAAGTAAATCTCAGAAATGGTGGATATCCTTAACGCCGGTTTCTCTGTTGGATGCGGGCGTATCCGTCCCCCAAACATCATGTGAAACGAGACCGGAAAACTTTTAAACATTAACGGACCAGAAGCCTGAAAAATCACCGGGAACAGTAGTGGATAAAATAAATGTGAGAAAATCGGGAAGGATATCGCTGCTGAAAGTAGTCGCAACCTTTACCGACTAATTAGGAATAGTGGCCCATAGAAGCTGATTGTAAGCGAGACGTTTAAGGAATCAGACGGCACACTGATTCATCCACAGGAACGCTTCCTGACATGTTGGGCGAAACACTTTAAGGAGCAGTCTAATTGGCTAAAGACCATGGTGAGCTTTGATGCTTGCAAACGAAGTCGTACAGGTAGATACCTGCCCTCCATCAGAAATGGAGTGATCAGGGAGAAAAGTTTTCTTAAAAGGCATATTGCTGCTGGAATAGATGAACCGTCCCCGTCTTTTTTCAAGGACGGCTGAGAAGTGGTATACCAGAGTTAGCAAAGTTCCTGGCATTAGAATGGCCCAGGAAAGAGATTCGAAAGAGTTTATGTTAGTCGCTGGTCACATCGGCTTACAAGAGAGGCGATACATACTCATCTGGAAATTGCTGAGAAGTTAACCCTAAAAGCACTGCATTCAAGCTGCTAGTTGGTATTATCTAGCACTCGAGAAAGTTGTGTGCGTGAGAATCAATCTGGTTTCCGTCCCGGTCGGGGTTGTCTTGATCAAATTTTCACTTTGCTAAAGATCCTAAAACATAGGCACATGCTCCGAAGACCCAACATTTCTGTCCTCCGTAAACTGAAAACAACTGTCCGCCCGGTCAATTTTACAGTTCTTTGACCCTGGTTTTTATTGAATGGTGTATGAAAGAAATTTGTCTCACTTATATGATCTCTGTGTTCGAAAAGGCGAACTCGATGTCTTCCTAATATTGGCAGAATATGGTAGGGGAATTTTGTGGCTAACTCACATACTAGGCATAAGGTGCTGAGTTTTACGATTTACTCTTTCTAATAGGCACCGAATCAGAATAGTATAGCGTGGCTGGGACATGTCGGGGTCCACGACACTCTGTCGAGTGACAGTTAGAGATAGTGTGATACCGCTCATTGCTACGATTATCAGCTTTGTCCCAACCAAATCATTCTCTCTTCTGGATGGTTGCTTAACTTTTAATTTTGCAGTAAACGTTGCACGATCACCTGTTCTTTTTTCGCTTTTCATGCATGGTTCTGTGAGATTACAATTAAAACCAGAGCTTGCTGATCCAAGGTGAAAGATTTCACAAACTGAAATATCCTCAACGTTCTTGCAGTTCAAAGACCTCACATCAGAAACGTTCAGTGAAACCGTTGGTTAGCTTTAACTACATTGAGTTAGAAGCTGGTGAAGAGATGGTTTATTTCCGAACCGACCTGTAGTTGCCCGGAATTTTGAATACGGTCTCAAATTGCGATCAAAACATTTTGCAGCTTGTTTTCTAAAGCACAGTATGTACAATTTTCGCTCTATGCGAATGCGAGTAGATTTATAGGCTGACCAGCTACACTGATCCGACTGTAGTGCCTTAAATCCGATAGTTCCGAATGATAACTCAATGCTACCAATCACCTTCATCTCGCTCTAGACGTCTCGCCCAAATATAGATAGATTCTTATTTACGAGGCATGCCCACAAAAACAAATTTTATGCGTGATAGATCAGAATATGCAAAATACTGACTCTGAGTCCAGCATTTTGATCATTCAGTTGGCTAAAAAAAGAAATGGGAATACGAGCGGTGAAGTGAATACCTATTTTTGCTAACCGTATAAAAGCATAGGCAGCTGTGCGCGATAAATCACGTTTTTGATGAAAACCTGTACGACAGACATTTTGCCAATGATTGCCTTGTATGCGGAAACAAGGCGAAATATTTATTGTTTTCTGAAAGTTATTTACGATTGGGTTTCACTGACTGGAGTCAATAAATATGTGAATCGGTGACACATGTATACATCACGTTGACTCATTGGGGTCTCATATGCGATCCTTATGCAGGGAAAGAAAAATAACACCGAAAATTTGCTTTAATTCACTGGTGCCAAAATACGACTCATTTACTCAGACGTTAAGTTCACAGTAGATTCGTCCAATACAAGTTATTTATGGACTGTATTTCATAAAAGGTTTTAGATTGTACACAAAGTCGGTGTCGCAAATCGAGTTGTTATTAAATTGAATAACGAGGATCTGGCCGACATTTGCACAAACCTCCAAATCAGGAGGTTACGCGCAGTGACCGAAACATAGCAAGCCAACATAGATGAAGCTAGGGGATTAGGAATGGAGTCCGGTTTCCGAATTTAAGTAGAGAATTCTCTACACCAAAGAAAACTGACTACGCATGTAGGATTGCCAAGGCCACGTATCAGCGAGGGATATTTGTTTCATCATCTTGAAGTAGAATGTGGATTAAAGCAATAATAATTAAGAAAACTTTCTTTCATTTAATAGTTAGTTGAAATGAATAAGTGGGAACATAAGGTCCTTAAAAATTCCGTTTTTCGCTCAAGGATCCGAGAGAGTGTCACAGAAAAAGTAGCAAACGAATGAAGAAAACAGAGAGATCTCCAAATGTTTGCATAGATTTAAACATGTATGTAAATCATGAAGTTGAAGAAGCCGGGACTGAGCTGAACAACGCTAACTGTACATATGTGCACAACCAGCGTGTGCTTAACGGATTTATAACAAATGCCCGTTCGCCCCAGTGTGTACATATTCACCCCAGATTTTGGAAACAATCTGTGCGGCCAATTCATGAAAATTTTCAAGCCAAAAATGTCAAGTGACGCCTTCCGGGTTCCTCTGCGTTTGGATGAATAGGACACTCACTTCGTTATCCGACTACATAATTTATAAGGAATGAGACATTTTTCACCGTTGGTGCGTTATACATTACGCCTAAACGATAATGGGTTGTCCGTGAACAGAGGCGCATGAGCTGGGTTCCCAAAAGAAATTACACTTAACGGCTAGAATACTAGTCAACATTCGCCTGACATAGATCCACTTGGTGGAGCTAATATTGTTGATTTGGTTTTTCTCTCTGACTTAACAAAATTGCTTGCACGAGCGGTTTCGTGTGATGGGGGCACTGTTTCCAAGATGAAACAGAAATGTGAGCATTGACGATGGTCAAAGTGCCGGTAGCGTGCAGGCTTTTTATTGTATTGCATTGTATTCCATACACGTTTGCGCACAAGAAATAATGTCGTTGTTCAGTCACAAACTTTGGGGTAAAAAAAACATGGGGAAAAATCTACACTGATCAAATTGTAAAAGTGTGAACAAAACCATCATCGAGGAATGATTAGAGAACATCGTGATCATTTACTCACGAACCTAGCCGAAACACGGCCATGGTTTTTAAAACGCGTGCTAAATATGGGACAATGGAGTTCTCATAGATATCGATTCTGGAGGGTATGGAACGAAGAGTGAAAAGTGTTGATATTATATGAAGGCAGCACTTTGACAGATCGTTGTGCAGAGGATGCCTAGGATCTAAAAGAATTTTCCCAAGAAATTTCCCACATGCCTGTCACACAGACTGAAGGAGAAATCAGTTAGTAGTATGAAAGACATGCGGCCAATATTTGAAAGCTCCGACGAAGAATTTTAAAGTCTTTTTTTAAGTAAACCTGCAGAGGTAACAGGAGGGAAACAAAGAAAGATTGGGAATGGGTGCTTTGTTTCACCTTGCAGTGCCGGAGCTTCCTGGTTTGAAATGATAACCGTCGGAGATTCTTTACACTGGTAGAAATGTGAGAAGTCCACTTCAGATTTTTGTCAAAACTCCCTGGTAAGTGCTTTGAGTTGATGGAAGACGTTTCGGATGGGTAGGCTGACCGAGAGAGAGAATAGACGTTTGAAAGACTTAGATGTGTTGAGATTTACGTCTGTTTGTGTAGAAGAACGCAGGCGCTTAAGTATAGCACGCTCCGTCAGTTTAAGACCAACAGATATTAAGGCGATGGAGCGAAAACGTTTTCCTAAAGCAGTTAGAACTGCTAGATTTTGGGATGGGAATAATAGTGACGAGCCTCCAACAGTCAGTTATAGAAGACGAGCTTAATGGTGAGTTAACCAGAGAAGTAAATGCATTCGTCAGAGCCACAGCACCATGCCTTAAAAGAGCTGAAGATAAACTGTCACGACCAACCCGTGTAATAATTTTAGTGATGCGAAGGTGAAGCACCTCTTCTCTAGAAAAACTCGTAATTGTCATATCATCACTCTGTCCAAGTATGAATAG
>LUCM01005783.1:55036-93351 GCA_008360955.1 Fasciolopsis buskii
CGATGGCAGTATTATAGTGGAGCCAGTCCATTAGCGCGGTTACTATTTGTAATCGTCAGACATTTTGGCACAACGCTCGGGCATGTACTAAGTCACTAGCACTACTTGGACTCAATATTGATTTTATTTGCTTGTAGCGGAAAGTACAAGCCTACATCTCTGAGGACTGCGATTTGGTGCAAAAGTAAAAAAAATTGAAGCATTTCACTAACCTTTAGTAAATATCCGAAATAATAATTTTTTCTGTACTCCGCTCTGATCAAGTTTAATTTTCACCCTGTTATTTGAGTATTGGGGTTTTCCTAACCTCTGTTGTTAATTTAAATGACGCGTTGATAATTTAGAAATTTGAGTAATGACAACAAACGTGAAATCCGGCAGAATGGCAGTTTCCGCGCGGATAAACAGTGGCGGTACACAGGCTGTTGTTGCTTGACTTCTACCATAGTGAATCCCAAGTAAGGCTTGCCCCGTCCAACGATTTGGTTCCTGTGGGGGCGGGTTTTTTGTTCACCGTTTGCGTATTTATCGATTATATTTTCATTATACTTGACGTTTTGGCAGTCGGACAGCCGACAAAACAAACGGAAATGTCAAATTGCTTGCGTGTTCAACCTGGATGAATATGTGCATCCAGGAGTCGTTTTACTCCTGGCCCTGGATAGCCGAGTGATCAGAGCAACCGAATTTTTCCGTCTTTTTATTCATCAAACATTTGAAGTTATTACTGCGGTCATTATCTGGAAAAACCGAAAGGTGATTTGGTGAAAAGCATGAGAAGAACACAGAGCTTTTTCTTATACCGACGCGTTTTTGTTCAAGACTGGCCACCGTCTTTCAGCCTGCCGGCTCTTGCCAGTGAATTTCGGATGTTCGTTTAGTGATCAATAATTGTTCAGTTACAAAACTTATGTCAATCTAATTTGATTTTCGTTTACGGTATTGGTTACCTAGCAGTTCTAACGATGGGGTACATTGTTTATTGGGGCCTTCCTATCAGATGAGGATTATTGACTACAGTAGCGGAAATTTCGAATCACAAACTTTGACATTCAAATTCCAGCATCGCATGGACTGCCACTACACCATTGTTATTTGGAATAGCCGAAATGAATACCCGAGTATCGAACGATGATTTTGCTGATTTTGTTCAAAGATTTTATCAGCTTCTCTTGGCTAGCCCTATTTTGTTTCATTTTGGTACACTTTGAAGTGGGGAAATGAAACAAAGTCTAGGATTCACGGACGTAAAACAGATTCCACCTATTCGAAGAATACTAACTGATTCGGAGTGTGTAAAAAGTTGCCAATGTAGGTTAAACAGTGAGAAAATAAAGGCAATTAAGTAATTTCGATTTGATGTTATAAAGCTAACGGATGAAATTTGTAGTTTGGTGCTCTGCATTCACTCAAAACGAAGGCTGGAGTAGATCTAGTCACCAATAATACCGGTATCCATTGAGCGTTTGATGCTCTGCCAGATAAGTCATCCATTACTAATGAGAATGACGGTCCGTGGCTGGGACAGACATGTGACTGGTGTTTCATTTCTGATGATCTAGCAAGCGTGATGTCAAATTGAAAATCCTTCTTTTCTGATTCATATTCGAGTTCCCATCCGGATGGATGTGCACCGCCCGACAGTTTCTAGCAAACCCATTGAAAACATTTTTGCCATACATTTCATAAGTATTTTGAGCTCCCATACTGAAGGACTAATCGATTAGTATTACACTTGGTAAATGTTCATTTAGAGCAAGATTTCAAGTACGACTGAGACTGAATTATTTTACAGCATGAAGAAATTTCGGTATTTAACTCTGGGATGAAGGATTCGCCTAATTGGAAGCAATATTTGTTTACAGTTGGGTCAAACAAAACTGATTGATCTAGTTTTCAGAAATGGCTCAGCGGTCGATAGATTAAATGCCAAAGACCGCAATAAACAATCACCGATTGTTTAATCAACCAGAACTTGCACTAAAATAGACTTCGGATGTGCTTTGTTATCGTGCGTTAGAGCAGGGCAATGAAAGATGGAATGCAGCTATCGAAAATAGCGACAAATTTCCATTCACTCATTTACAGAGGTTGTGGTGATGCCTTTCTTTGTGTCGCATTCTCTCAAATAAAAACTAACACAAGTAGATAATGGCGGCCGTTCTGGGGATTTTCTACCACCCGGTTACTTGGTGTATAAAGCAATCTCTGTGTTCAATACATCTTTAAAACTCAGGTACATGTATCCCGTCTCCGTCACAGATGTATATATATATATATCATACAACTCGTCCAGACAGCTAAAGCACTGCCGTCAGTGACAAGGCTTCCCCAGCACCAACAGGCAGCGCACACTCCTGCCAAATATCTAGCGGACATCCAGCCGATACCTGAGTTTGCCTAGTTCAGGTTTTCAACCAATCGAAATGGGCCATGGCAGGAGATTGTTGTGGGTTTTCTTCAGGACAGATGGGAGTGTAAAATGTCGATGTTAACACGGGTCCTTTTGAAGGTCCTATTCCATTCACAGCGGAAGATATCAAGGAATTCTAAGCTTGGTTGCATGTTACTGCAACTGGGCGCAAGCCGACGATCTAATTATTCCAAAACCGCGTTTATCGTAATATTCCTTATGAAGTCGACGCCACACTAACAGATGTTCGCGAACTAGGTGATGACAGCGGGAATCTCGCCATCAATAGATTGACTCAGGCGGCAGCCAGTAAGCCTTATGAAACGGAACCTGGGTTGTTGATTTCTACCGGAACACATCTAGCGACCCAATAACATAGTACGGTGTGTGTCTATTCAACGACTGTACGCAGCCGGACATCCTATTAAACAGGGACTTGGCGCTTAATCCCGACTTTTTGTGCTTTCCCACTCCACAAGTGCTTTGTATGTGTTCTTAAGTGCAATTTGTTCCCTCGACAACACACTTTAGGGATGTGTTAGCGGCCAAAATATGAAAATACCCAAGCATGAGTGAGCTTTCGAGGTTCGTCACTCTGTCCGAATGAATCTGGTGGGGCAAACCAGAAGGCGAGATTCACATGTCGAAGATAGCGTTTGCTGTAGTGAACCCGTGGATTCTTGGCATGGCAGTGACCTCGTATCCTTCAGCTACTTGTTCTTATTTGACCAATAAGTCCTGTGCAACCGAAATATTGGTTCGAGGTGAGTTGGGTCTAAAATCGATAGCGGTCTAGCAGCCCGTTCATCTGAGTAGCAATGAACAAATACTTTGATGTACGGTGGGAATAACAGTTGTTGAAATTTGGACACGGGAAACCAAATTCATGTTGGCCTATATTGAAGAGTAGAGCGCGAAAATGCGAACTGACTGTAAATTTCGACTTGGCTGCACTGAATGGCGCCATTTTTCTGTCACACAGAATCACAGTTGCGGTTTCATTGACAAATGTATCTCAGCATATTCGAACGCAAATAATGCACCTGCACAGTGGAGACAATTTTGTTTCTTGTGTATATATACTGGACCATAATGTTTGGTCACGGAAAAAAGAAGGGCCTAATTGTGAATTAGGTAAGTGTACTGATCTGTGAATGTGGACGACGATAGACAAGGAAATATACATTTCAGACTGTTCGATTTTTTTACAAGAAATGTGACATTTTCACGAATGATCGAACGTCGGATGTTATTAGATGTTTTCATTTCAACAGTATAGTTACACGGAGCTAAAGAAAAAGCACTCTTGCAACGTTGGGGAAAAGAATACCGTCGTAATTGACCGCTGGTTCCTTATGGCTCAGAAAACAGTTGCTTGTTGCTTAGAATACGTTTTCGAAATAGCCACCTGATCAATTGTGTCATTATAATTTGCATCAAAATTGTTGTTGTCATCACTGATTACGTCATTAACCGACCAAGAAGATCCTCAAAAAAATAATAAGTTGCAAATTGAGACAGATTACAAATCAAAGGAAAACCTCATCATTTTCTGCACAGAACAGTACGACAAGTTGAATCGCAATTTTCGTTCACAGACATAACCTGCGAGAAATAAATTCGACCTTGAACCGGGTAAATGAGTAGGACTAGCAGGAACAGAGACGTAGGCTTTAAAATGAAATACATACGGATTGTCAGACAGAATTTTTCCCTGGCCGTACGGCTGGCTGTGGCGATTAAAGTCCACAGCCACAAGGCTAAGTCACTTGGACGCCATACCGGACAATACAATTGATATGTAAGCAAATGATAGCGATGGAGATACTGATTGTTGATCGGGTGGTGTTGGTCAGTGGATGACATGGGAAAAATTTATGAGAATTTTAACCAGTATACTGGTTCATGTAGGTACAAATAAACTGCCAGTTTGGAGTCCACGAGATCGTCAGAAAAGACGGCTGGATGTGATTTGGTCAAGTGGCAACACTGGGATTGTTTAGCTCATCCTAATTCTTTTCGTTTCTGGTTTGTCCTTTAGTTCGTTATTTTTTAGTTGATCTTTTATTATTCCTCCTAGTCCTTTCGTTTTTAGGGTTTGGCAACCCAAAATGAAAGCCTTTTGATGATGGGATAATGGTCGTTCAAACTGAACTAAACATTGCAAGAGTGAAAAAGGTGGTTTGTTTGCGTGAAACTACCGTAGTTTCCTAATTCGATGCTACAGAAGGCTCATTTCTCAGTGTGCAACAGTCAGACACGTTGTAAAGGAATGTGATACCCAGATAATATGACCTGGTCTGGCAGTAGAAGAGGAGTGCAATTCACAGCCTTATTGATTTCAACGAATCAAGACCGGGAGAGCTTAACTATAATATTAATTGCTAGACAGGTGAATTCGCCGTACTTGCCAAAATGTTTGACTACGTTTGCCTGTGGGTACATTTGTTACTGAATCCTATCACCCGTCGTTTGCAGTCCATTATATTTCGCAACCATCAGGATTAGAACGAGGTTTTAACAGGGACAATGGATACATTTTGGCATGAACAAATCGTGAATGTGTTTTCTTTGGCATTTTATCCACAAAACGTACTCTGCATACACATGTGACGAATAGATCATCCGTGCGGATCCCGAAAACAGCCACATGTGAAATTGGACACGATTTCTCCATGAACAATTACACAGTGCAAACGAATTGCTTTTATCGGATATATTTTTTTTTAATTTCTGGTAAAAATAAATTTTCTTCACAAAACGCTCCGAAAGATGCTATGAGCATCTAATATATATTCAGGTCAACAAAACAGTGTTGACTGCTTTGCTTGTAGGAACGTGGTCTTCATGGAATAATTCACCGTGTGATGTCATCGCTCAACTCACCATAAAGAAACCATGGAAGCACTCACTGTACAGCTGTTTGATCCTTGTTAGAAACAATAAGCAGTGGATATGGACATAACTGGGACGCAAACCCGGGACGAACGATTTTGAGTCGAAAGACTTAGCCATTACGTTACCGGGAGGGCTCTGAACGGTTTGCTACACCCATCCGTCATTGATTTGCACGGCCACGGGCGGCTAGTGCACAACAGTCAACCCCTACTGATAAATGACTTCTGTGCAGCAGTATGGTTTTCCTATACTTTTTCCAGAAGAAAATGCTAACTACTGACAATAGGTTACAAATTGTCTCGTGCAGCATTCTTTTTTTATGCAGACCCATTACAAGGGGAAGAATCAATAAGCCAAGGACTTGAATACACGGTTACCCCATTGTAATGTGGTGATACTAAATACCACTAACAGTAATAGCGATTTCTCTAATATAAGATGCGTAGATATGTATTAAATAATGTACAAAATGACCAAATGTTCTTTCTTGGATCACTGACGAGTTATCTCAGTATTGATTGATTCCCACCGAAAGTAAAAATATCATAGGAATCGGGGATTTATTTTTTCCTATGTGGCGTCTATCAGTGGCAAACCGTGTTTACGGAGATCTGATCAAAATCAGGATCCGCTCTAAATGATCACCAGTATTAGTTATCTCATCATAACAGATTAGTCAGATAGCTCGTTTCGGGGGCCACGAACTGCAGTACGATAAAGACATTTTTATGAAAACGATGGACTATTGTGATATATATATTCTCTGGAATATCCTAGTTAAACGTATCACTAGCTTGGACGGAAACGTCACAATAAACGCTATAACTCATTGTACGTCTTCTAACCTTTAAAATGCATATATTCTCTGGAATATCCCAGTTGAACGCACCACTGAAACTACTGGATACTCTTTCCTTCTCGCCACTGTCTTCGCAATTATCAGCGTCCCCTAAAGGTATATATTTGCACTCTTCGAAATGTCAAATTTGATACAAGGAAGGATGAGAGAGTTGGAAAAAATAAACAGCTATATTTGATTATCAAAGCAAGCCTGGCAGTGTTATTCTGTAACGGATAGGCTGGCAACTATTTGAGAAATTCAAATTGGAATCTACTAAACCAATAGCCATTTGGCCATACAGGTTTGGCCAGCCTTCACTGAATGTCCACCTAAAGGCGACCATGTCACAGAAGAAGTATTGGATTTATTTTCGGTCGTAAAGTCTTTTTGTTTCCGCAAACAAAATGTCACTGATATCGACGTCAGTAGTGGCAAGATATTCTACCATTACCGATACCATAGAATGCAATCAAAATAGTCACGCACAAAACTGGAATAATACACACCCATCAGGATATCCTATTTCGGAAGTTGCGTGACTTCGTCTGACCCTCTCAAACAAAGTAACCTAATGAAATGCGCAGTGCACTTTCAAGCTCCTCACATGCTCTTGTGCTAGGTAAAATGATTTTTAGCTGAAGTCACCCGATTCTGTGTGAAAAACGAAGTTGACTCACCGGTCGGCCGTAAGTAAACAACCTGCCGCAACACGTCCCTTGTGTGTAAGGCCAGTTATTCCAATCAGTGGAGAATGTAAACTCTATTCGAATCATCGTCTAATTTTTTGGAAAGCATCCAAGCCCAGTGGTAATTGTCGTACTGTAATCTCCGTAAACAAACCGTCCGGAAAACTAACAGACAGATCAACAAGTGGACCGTGCTGAATTTTGCTTTGAATGTCTGCGGTCTTCACCTAAAATTTATCATTATTATTATTATTATTATTGTTTTTTTCTCTCTCCCACCCCTTGTGGCAAAGCAAGGTGTATCCTGCGCACATGTGGCCACCAAGATGAGAAAATATGACAGATTTATTTGACTTTCGTAAACATCTATTCAGATGAGGAAGAGGGGACTTCTTGAAGTTGTTCGCGCACCAAACTAGTAATCGTTATCATAGCCACGTTTCCCGTAGCCAAACCAGACCCATTCGATGGGGTGCAATTCGGTGCGAGCCGAACAAATGAGTGGATAAACCGGGGGATTTTTTTGAAAAGGAGACGTAAAACAGTGTGCAGCTAAGACAGAACTGAACAAATATCCACCGGAAGTTGTCGATTGGCTGTTGTCTCCATACGATTCGTCGTCTAGCATCATTGCGGATAAACAGTGGTGTGATGTGTTATTAAATAGGCTAACGTAAGACATCGTTTTGTTGTTTTGTTCACAAAAGTGGTTGAACAAACTGAGACGATCCAGCAATAATAATTATACCTGAAACTGTAAACAACCGTTATGCAGTACTCGGATATCTCAACCGTAAGAGGAATCAATTTTTTTCGTCTCAGGATTTGACGAAGAGCAATAGGATAGCTTAAATGATTCAGGATTGTACATCATCTAGCCGGAGTGAAAGTGAATCCGCTTTTCCTATTTCTGTATTTTACCATCAAGACTTTCGTATTAGGTGGCCTTTTGGGGAGAGGTAAATTCTTCTGAGTTGTCCACGAGAAAGATTTCTCGACAGATTTCCAAATAAAACGGACCAATAAATCATCTTTAGTGGTGTACGTGAGCACTATCTGGAGTAGTTTAGTCACGGTACGCATGGTCATGTGGCATCGACGTGTAGGTCACAACAGGCCACCGGGAGTTTGCAAAAAGCTAGTGGATTCAGTCATTCCGAACAGGGTACTATTTACAAATGTTGGATTTATTCCTTTTTTACTTGGATGAAGTGAGTCGAAAGAGGTCGTTCCAATAGTGGAAGATGAGACTGAATTCCTATGTTCAAGACACGGACTAGTACACGAATATGCAGTCACGAGGTTGACTCCACTTCGATGTGCACAGCGTCCAGTAAATTTTCCATCGCATAGTGTAGCTTCTACTTACTGACCACAATATGTTGTGAAACGCATCTCAGTTCCGGACCAAGATCATATCTTGGGTGAGGAGATTTTCATTTCTTTCGATTACGGCCAAGAAAATTTCTTACTTATTTGTCACAGTCCTCATGATGCCAGAAAATAGCGAAGTTAAAACAATATTTGAAATGTCAATAAAGTATGGACATCGGTTAAAATTGTCTCAAGGGAGAATCTATGAATAAATCAACCATCAGTTCGACTTTCGGAGTTTTAGGGAAATCTTTTCCCAAATCAAAAAAAAATGTTGTTAGTTTTTTTCAGGCCCAAATTGAACTGGCTGGGTCTTTTATTTAATTCACATAGAATGCTTTATTGTTTCAGTCAAAAATTTCCTGCCTCGTTTAGTCCAACAGATTAATAAAATAAACTTGATAGGAGACGCAGAACAGATTAGGGAATAAATATCACTTACCGAATTCGCGTGCCAATCTGCCATTCTTGAGTTCGGCAGACTTTTAGCTCACTTCTCTCCCGGTAAGATCAATGGAACAAACAAATGAATTGCTTTCAAACATACTTCTGCTTTCTGATCTCCGTCAACTACAAACGCGGTTCGGACGTAATTATAGTGGTGAACAAACCCTCGAGACTATTTCTAGAATCCGCATTTGAATGATCGGTTACCTTGTACGAGTGCACATTTGTGAATTTAGTTTACTTTTATCGCGAGGAAATTTTTGTCAGTCTTTTTGTTCACTTGGTTTGGGGGAGGATTGGACCAAACGTATCAGCCGACAAACATCAACGAGCAAAGTGGGGTCTCAGCGACGAAATAAACGTTCCCAGCATTCATTTGCATGAAGTAAGAATGTGATTGGAACTAGCTATATGCATTGAAAATGTCGAATTTCATTGATAGGTAGATCAGCATTGCATTTGTTATCGCTTTTGCTGTTGGTGTTGTTGCTGTCGAAAGCTGCGTTCGACAAATACGCAAAAATGTATAGTTTTTCACCAAACGAAACTGCCAGGTGTCTATTTCTTACGATGTTTTCGGGTCCCGACACAGTTCAAATAGCTGTCACAAAATAATCGATAGCACCAAAAAAAACACTAAGCTCTACGGACTTTGGTTGTTCTTTTTTTCGGTTCAGTCACGTGAGGTCCATCTATGATTCTCCGGTGAGTTTTTGATCACTGCTATTGATTCCGACACTTGTACCGATTATCGGAGCACCGATTCCTAAGCCAAAACATGAACGAACGCCAAATGGTTTTGTGGTTGAAATTTTTGCAACGTCCATCTATTGGAATTGAGTTAGAACGGAAATCCTATATTCGACGACAGTTGCATCTTAGGACTAGATTTCTCCATTCTCATATAAAAAGCAAGCAAAATTCGCCTACAATTTAAGGAATTCAGATGAGTCATCATGCGAAAAGGTTACTCAGGTACAGTGAAATGACTAGAAAAAAATCTTACTCTAAGTTCCGAAATTTCTCCTCCAAATCGTCAAGTCGCCTTTGAAACATTTTGTTTAGTTGAAGAAGTTAGTTTCAATTTAAGATTACTTGAACAGCTAACAGGGAAATTTCTAACCAGGATTATCACTCCGGGAAGGGTTTGTTTTGAATGTATAATATAAACTTAAATAGTTCTCTTTCTAACTGCATTTTGAGGTATTTTTAAAAGCCTTCCTAAAGTAAATCCCCGCACTTGGTGAATAACTGGGCTAATCTGAGAAAAACATTCCAAAATATCTACGGACGGAATATTTCAGAGTATTGATTTTTATACCCCTCAACAAAAGAGGTCGACACTGTACTTGAGTCAGAAGTGACGACCGCAGTCCGATGAAATTCAGCTGGGCATGCTGTTGATTTTTGTGATAGCACACAGGCGCTGCACGTTTGAAATGTTGTAAGATCGACAATTGTGAAACGAACTAAAATATTCATATGGCTTGTAGCGTAATACGAGTAGGAATGTTAAGTTGTCATAAGAAAATCATTATCTCTAGAGTTAATCCTAAACTGGTTGGGAATAAATCCCTTGATAAATAATACCCACAGTAACTGAGATCTTAGCAAATTCTTGAGACACATCTAGAAATAACACATTTCATCAAATCCTCGCTAATATTTACTCACGAATGAACCAATATATGGAACACGCTTCACATTATTACAACTTTTATTAAATAAGAGCGTCCTCGTAGACAGCTCCTTCTCATGCATCGCGATAGCACTATTCAGTAACGGAAGGGCCTTTACTAAGTGAATAGACTAGTCGAGTACAGTGTCACGAAGAAATTTTGTTTTATTTCCAAAGGAATTTTATTTAGCTATAGCTTTCTTACTACCCTTTATGCCCCGGGGTTGAACAGACATTTTCCACTGGCGACTGCTAAAGCATGCAACGTTCCTGCGTCCGTAATGATTTTGTTTCATGCACACTGTCGTCCTTACGTGATTCATTTTTCCACTGGAGAGTGTAATAACCGTTGCCACTGTAGGTGGGACAATTTTGGAGTGAGGACCACATCACTCAACAATGGCAATCTCTCATTTCGGTAGTGCACATGGAACGTAGTAAGCAAGCTAATGAGCTAATCGATTTGCATCCGCTGTTGTTCATCCGCAAACTGGCACAGAAAAATTTTTTCATCCCGAAAAGGGAATTATTCTACTTTTTGATTACTGCACCTCATTTAACTAGCAGATGCTACCCGAGTTTGTTGTCCCGATTTTAGATGAGCAGTTTTCAACTGAGCTTTTCTATTTTCGAAAAATCACATGATAAATTGATATTTGGGTTGCTATTTCTTGCTTTTTGGGGAAAAAGAAAGAAGCAAATGAATAAACTAATATTTAGTTATCAGGAATGAACGGAAACTTTTAAACACCTCAAACCCGAAAGCGTCAAAAAGTGGACGAAACGGTTATCAACGTGAACTCATTCCCAAAGGCGGACATGAAAACACCCTACTAAGGAGTTTGTGTCTAATGAATTCCACAGTTCATGAGCATTAGAATATTAAACTTAAATTGATTTTCAACACAGGAATGAATTCTCGGGCTAATCTGCAAACACATAAGGAGTTATTTTGAAACACCCAGAGCAGACAGTGCACATTCGAATGCGTTTCATTGCAGATCAAATAAAGCTAAGGACGGCGCATCGAGTATGCATAGCGTACGCTACGTACAAATTGTAGGAGTAGATTCTGGTGTAATCTAGTAACCTTCAATGCCATTCCGAGTTCTGGTAACTCGGGTCCCGTGGTGGCTTAGATAATCCAAAATGATTTATCAAGATCACTCTTGTGATTTGTTGCGAAACGGAATCTCGCCATTAATGACGCCGACGTTTTGAGTGCCAAATTACTAACCCAGTCGCCTGTGTTGATTATTTTAGAACCAAAGTTTGAACGGCCCCGTGCATATGGTGGCTCCAATTCCTGTCTATTTTTTGGTCTAAGTTGTTCCATTTCCACGCTCACATTTGTCAATCAGATTGGATTGAAAATGCAGAGAAAAACATTTTTCGACCGAGAAACCTGTTTGAAGAGACTACCGGTAGAATGGATTTGATCAACGAGTGAGATTAGTCTATTGTTAAGCTGCAATTTGCCTTGCCAATATGTGAGATCGATTCCAAGAAAAAGCTGAAATTGGTGGAAGAATGAGTGAATTTCTGGACAAGTTCCCATGAACATCCTGCCACAGAAAACCGTGGCAATAGGGTAAGTCTGCCTCATTCTTTTAGGGCATCATCACTCACGTCAGGTTGATGAATATGACTATCTTTCTCATAGTATTAGTGTCTGATCAACCGCAGAGAGTCTGCTTAGTTACCTAAAGGTTTAGAGAGCTCAACTCACAATGGCTCGTGATGGGTTTGAGACCTTGTATGACCAAGTTAGACCGAAGCTACTGACATCCCTTATCGGGGAAGAAACAGTCCTGCATCCGCGTTTTCTCATAGGAGCGCTGATATTGCAGTAAAAATAATCTGAAAAGATATTTCATTATCGTACACATTACCTTCGCATGTTTGCGACCAATAAGCAGTTTCTTCAAATAGGTTAGTGGGCGATGAAACAGGACAAGAAGCGGTGTTCAAGCACATTACACCATTGAGCATTATTCTATATAGTCTTTGATATGTGACTCTATACCCTTCGTAGAAAAAGTTTCCGGTTTATTTTCCATAAACGTTCCACTACAAATTTCCCTAAATTTCTGAGGAATTGATAGGATACAATCTGGATAGAACGGTTCACATAAACGTTCTGAATCGATCAACAAGAAAACGGTTTCAACACCGGTTACAAAGAAGTCCGGAATTCAGAACATCAAGAGGTGCTAATCTCATTTTGCCATGAAAAATGCACACAGTAATGTGGGATAGCCAATGAATATGGTTTAGTATGATTTTGGTCGTTGATCTTTGCGTTTAGATTCCAAACGTTTCATCTTCAGTCCAGGTGACATGGTCAGTGCAAGGGAGCAGTCGTCAGTGTTCTCTTTTTATCTAGGGTTACCATTGCTTTCCATCTCGAAAATCATTGGACTTGACCTGGAAACTATGCGTTCGTCTTCCAGTTAATCTCTGTTGGCTTGACATTTGACCTTAGGAAATTGACATTAGACTTGAGAAGTTTGATTCTTTTAGATGTGTGTCGTTGTTTTTATCCAGTGAATATGTGCATGAGTTCGTCTGGACTGATTCAGCATATTGGCGTGAGCTGTTCAAAAATTATCCATTCGGTCCAAACCCTAAAAAGGAATGATAAATAATTCGCGAGGGATTTTTCTCGGATGTTGTTTAAAAATGCGCATTTACTTGGAGTCTTTCACACCCGTTCATCCAATTAGCAAACAGGGGAGCCATCCTAGAAGCGTTGGCCTAACGTATTCGATGTTTAAGCATCGAAACCCTTTTTCGAATTCCGACGCATTTAATGTCACCCAGTTTCGCCGGATATCTTTCAAGTCCTTCAAACGAATGCCGTTTTGTCACATTGCATGAAGACCAAAGATCTGAATGGAACAAATTTCGGAAGACAAATGACGCAAGTTCACTTATATTCGTGAATGTAAATTTCCGTGAAATATTCAACACTCATTTCTTATCGCTTAGCAAATTCCGGTTTGTTCCGACAAACGACCGGAAACTAACACCATCGATTGCAAAGGCTCAGTCAGAGGGATCATGGGATGCAAGAATTGTAAAAATATTGATTTCCCTCTTTTGTATCTTTCAGCCAACCAATATAGCTCACAAGAATAGTGATAGAAATCAAAGTTTTAGTAAACTGGCCTTCACCTGTTTTCGCCAAGCGGTTTCCTGACCAGGATGAAGTACTCTGCTTCACACTGTAGTAAATCGGTCAGCATATCCGAATCGAAAACACATCGACCGGGGTTAAACTGTGCTTTTGGCTAACCTTATTAAAAGCAATAGTAACACACGACGCACAACCTTAGCTGAACCATCACGTGTTCGTCCGGAGCCGGTCTCATCAATCAAGACTGTGCTCTTATTATTAATCTTGTCGGTTAGTTTACCGACGTTATCCTATTGCATTCGTGTTGCGCCTTCTGTTCACAGGAACTGGAATAATCCTGAACAAAAACAAGACACAATGATCGCCCACCATAGCGTGGAATGAAGTTCCAAGGTCTACCACACTTAACAGATGTATCATAGTATTTAGTTATTGATTACTGACCGCTTTAACCATCGATTCATTGAAATTTTAAGCTTAAACTGATGGATTTTTCAGGTCGTTTCATTGTCAACATCTGGAGCCAAAAAACTAGATGTGGAGATTCTTGCCGTTTGTTATAAATTATTTTCTGCTCTTTTTGAAATAGTTTCCAAAGCTTGCTTGGAGTACTTACAAATGGACATTGAATGGATTGGAAATACTGAAAACAAACTCAATGAAATTATAACGTTTGCTCGGTTTAGATTTTCAATTTGCTCGATACAGCAGACCGTTTAACTTTACAATTATTAGGCAATAAAGTGGTTTGTTTTCCAACCTGAAGTGTCCGTGAATTTTAGGCTGGAAAGATGCAAATTAGCAATGCAAAATCCAAAACCCCAGAAAGCAAAGAAAACCGTGATGTTTTGAAGGACAAACATGATTGACGCCCATCCGAGGAATCTCTCTCTATTCGTCTTGATACTGAAAGATTGAAGAATGCTAACTGCCAATTATGTCTACAAATTTGAAGGGAAGTGACAGTTTCAAAATTTGTCGGTACCTGCATCTGGTTTGAATGATCAAAAAGCAATTGATGTAAAATAAAAATGCTCTCTACATCTAGTCGTTTATCTGGGGAGCAAGTACTTGGGATTCAAAGTACAACAAATCCTAAGAGATTGTGATTTATCTTTCTTTCCCCTTATGACACGATCAAACTAAGGACCAACGTTCGACAACAATCACTTTCGTACCATTTGTCGCTGCAACTTGGCTGCTAGTTGCTGTCGATCAGGGTCCCAAGAGGAACTAACTCATCAGTTGTGTCAATCATGCGGGTAGGAATTTTCACATCTATTGATCGGAATTTCGCTCATCATTGTATTCATAGCTGTCTCAAAATCTGTCAAATTATGCAAAAGCATCTAAACTTTTCTCCTCGGTCTGCTGGTACGTTAATTGGCTATGACTAAAGTGGATAAAGCTGAGAGAGGGGGGTTAACTTCAGCCACATTTTGCAACCAAAAAAAACAAGAAACCAACCCTTTGGTTAGCAAGTCTTCTGAGTTTTAGCTCATTTAAATGACCAAAAGAAAATTAGACTACAGAGTTTAGAGAAACGTCTTCCTTGAAAGTAAATTGACAGGCTGATAAAAAACAGGCAATAGTTTAAATCAACCTCTAGTGGAGTGTCACCAACTGTGACTTTATCCATTACCACAGTGAGTTAATTGGTTGTGCGATCATCGGCTTCCGTTTTCCGCGATGTGAATTCAGTTATTTTGTCATCACTTTAGTAAACATACCCTTTCGTCCATAGGATCTGCCTTTCCGTAAGTAAAATACTATTTATTTAGTGAGACTTTGCCAAAAGATTATTTAATCAGCTTGCGATGAATTGTGCACGGATGCACATATACGGGTGGTCATTATATATAACCATACATATATGTAACTATTTGTAAATATATATGCAAATGCAAATGTGACTAATGGGTGATTGTGCTTTCCTGACCCATGGAGATAAGCCTAACTGCAGATCAGGCCAAATGACTTTGCAAAAAGATGACTTTTCCTTTGCACATCAACTTGTCGTTTTAGTGAACACCTTTGTATATTGAAGGAACATGGTCGACAGACACGTAACCATGACAAATACAGCCTACCAGTTGCCCAAGCATAATCAAACTTCGGAGTCCAATCTTCGAAGTATTTCGAGAATCTCGACACATGGATTCCAGTAAACCAGTCAACTGATGTCGGTAGATGCCGAGTAGTTTGGAATCGTAGCGGTTAGATTCACGTCCGAAAACTGAATCCGTTAACGCATCAACAAGTTTCGAAAGTTATCACATTCCTTGTAATTTAGCTGCGTTCCCGCCACATAGCCTGTTTCAGTTTGGCTCTGCTGCTGGTAAACATCCAGTACGATTGGAATGTGATCACGATTTGTCAAACCAAATATTCGGCGTGTATGCCGTCAAATTAATCAGTTACGCGTATATTTCAAATGCTCAAGCTTGTCGAAGATTAGAAAAGGCGAGAAGTAATACAATATATGTTGTTCCTTAAAAAAATCCCTTTCATTTCAGGAACTTAGGAAAGCTTGAAACCTGTTTACTAGACATTTGTGGCTGACGAATTTTTCTTCAAAATAATTGATATTGTCAAGTACAACTGCTGCTTGGATTATGCTAACAAATAGCTAATGCTGTCCGTATCATCTAGAGATTTCTCCTTCGACCAATTGATCATCATTTGCTTTTATAGAGGGGGCTAATTCCAGTCCGTTTTTTCTAAAAGGCAGACGTTCCATTATGAGAAATGCTAGTGGCACAATCCCTCCTCTATGAACAAGACTCGTTTCGATGTTTTTCGTTTGTTTGCACGCGTCCTCTGATCAGCCGGGCGTATTGCTCCCCGAATTATTTTAGTTCGTGTTCAACCACCAAAGCACCAGCATTATCAGTAGGTATCCTTTACATGAAACACTGATTGACGGTTGATGACAAATCAGGTAAAGCGGACGTGTACATGGAAGCATTTAAGACCAGCAGCATGATAACTTGCCATTTACTTCGTGTCAAACGACGTTGAAAGATGTGTAACGGCCTAGCCGTAACATGGTACGAGAAACGACCATGGATGAACACATCAGTACGAGGTAGAAAGCTTATGACGTGTGTGCCGTGATTTGAGCAAGACAGTTTTAGAACTGCTGTCGGATGGTGCACAAACATGCAACTACATGAAGTCGGCGCGGCTGAGAACAAATAACTGGGTGCAGCAAGAAAAGAATTGTAAGTTGTTCTGTATTGGTTAACATTTCTATAGGGACACGTCGAGCACCATGTTGGTAGTTTGAAGGTAAACCTACGAGAGCAAACGGGCAGTTTAACGAGTTGCCTAATTTTTTTTATCTTTTACTCCCTTTATTAATGAAATAACAGTGTACATCACTTTTCAGAAAGGGAGCCGCGGCTAACAGAGGGCTGCCAAACGGGGAAGTTGACCGACGGCGTGAGGATTCGAACCCGCGTTCTTTACGTCCAAACGACACGACCTCATCCGCTTGGCCACCGCCGACCGACTGACGCTTGCTCTGTAAAAACAAGCCATCTGAAAGTCGAAAGGCTTTGCAGAAAAGGTGGTGCCATAGTCAGCATCAGGTTTGTCATTGGCAAAGCCTTCGTATTTTAAGAGACTGGAGCATCCGAGAATTGCCGCTGATACATCATCGGACTGTTTGCTCTGCTCATCCGCTTCGGACGGTGTAAAATGCCTCGTACTTGTTAGCAACCCAACTAGGGACTCGCTATCGTGTTACCGCAACTCATATGGGCAGGCCAAATGGGTTGTTGGCTCTAATCGCTCTGACCAACAAAGTAGAAATAATCGTTCAGGCTTGTATTTCTGGCGAAATTTCGCCAGCACAGCCTAGTCTGTAGCCTATAGTATACGGTTGATGATGAAGCTTGAGTACGGTAACAGAAACGTTTACTCCGCTGGTCTGCCACCTTGTACATTTTTGTCAATGAAATAACAGTGTAACTCACTTCTTCAGGAAGCGGGCCGCGATAAGCAGAAGGCTGCCAAGTGGAGAAGCTCTTTCTTGGTCGTAATATTCAAACCTACGACCTTCACGTCTAAAAGCTACGAACGAGGAGATTAAAAAAAGGCTTTGTTGTTGGGTGTCAAGCCAAAAAAATACTAGTCGGAAATTACAATCATATCAGCAGTTCAAAAGTCGTTTGGGTATAAAAAGAGGCATGTAAACATGGAGTTCACAGTGAAACATTTCTTTGCCTTGTAATGGAGCGTGTATTCTAAATAGTTTTTGATTGGTCGGTATTTCTCAGACCGCAGATTGGCTTTACAGTGCCCACAAGTGTGTAGTAGATACGGCAAGTAATACGCTCAGGTGGAAAACCTGTTTTCACACCCGCTCGTGTAGATCCGGAACTATCCAACAGAAGCATTTTGATGTGATCGTTCTGAATTTGGATTTCTCAGTCTTCTCGGCTGACACTAATTTCTACGGAAAATAGTTTTTCAACTTTCAAAAGCGGAATGGAGTCTGCGCATAAGATACGTCAGATGTGAGCGTTCCTGTTGGAAAAAGTTATAAAAGGCCATGCAAACTACCGGGCTTCTAACTTCGTTGTTGAAGGACAATGTTGCGTGCAACCTGTGTGCTCTGGTTTCATAGCCTAATTCCGCCCAGCTTGCGTCGAATGCGAACAACCTCTGATTTTTAAGGCAAATGATTATTATAATGTGCGATGAAATTTGTGTTGTGTGTCGTCGACTTTCACCATTCAACTGCTCACCGGGTCATTTCGTTGTCTGTTTGTTGATCCAGTTCCATACCAAAGATGCCGTTATTAGTGAATAAATAATCGGATTCTCTATCGGAAAACTACCAATTTTAGTCTGCATGTATGCTTTGCCCTAGAAAGCAGCACTTATTCTTTCTCGGAATATCCGCTGGTTCCGTTTGGTCGGATTCAGGCATACCGTGTTGCGATTCGTTTTTTTTCTTTGTTTATTTTATTCAAGTGGGATAAGTAAATATCTAGATTTTTATTTAGTTCTATTTTGGCGCCACGTGATATCGTTTGAAGCCAATGGTTAGACAGCCAGTCCAACATCTGGGTGTGGGTTTAACTGCGTCTCATTTGTTCGCTGTCCCTACGAGGATGTAATTAAATAATACACTATCGTTTTCCAAATTGTCTATCCTCATGCATTTCCATAAATAGCATTGGAAACATTCAATGTTTTTTTCTTTTGGCACTTAACACTGCCGCGCAGTTAACACCGAGTATCAGAGCAATTCTCCCAAAGAGGCAAGTAATGAGAATCTAATCGACTTCAGATAGTCTCATTTTTCACCTACGACTAAAAGCTGAGTTACTAAGGCGTGAGTTAATCAGTCTGCATACTCGAAAACGTTTATGCCCAGCTTGAAAATGGGGAATCGCACAAAACTCATTCGGATTGGCATTTTACCGGCCTCTCCAAAACTGTCCACCAAGTAAATGGTTTAAAGTTTTAACGAAACTAATGGCATGTGTCCCACGATTGACTTGAATTTGTCCTCGCACCCCAAAAAAACAACTAACTCCCCAGACTTACTGGTGCACTCGTTGTCGCGAATCGAAACACTTTCAAACAGACTACATTTCTAAATTGGGTACTTTGTATTAAAAATCGTGTTTTTGTTTCCTTTTTTCAATCAAATTCTGCTAGTTTTTGAACATTGTTCGCAAAATATTTCAGGGAATAAAAAGTTGTTGATTGCAACTGAACTCCCGCAGATGCGATTGGCGTGATGAAAGTGATTAGCAATCCAAAAACTAATAGGAAATCCAGTTCAGAATTTTCTTTCCTCATTTATTTTCCATACGTCCATTCGAAAATTTCTTATATTAGAAACAGTCTGGCTCGTTCAATTTTGGCGCGAAAGAATGACGTTTTAGGGGGCCAATATTTCCTGCCGTTTCGTCTCAGGATATTCTTTTATACAATAACAAAGTGTTTGGAATTCGTTGCTTGCGACAAACTTCAATGACCCACAGACATTGTGCATTTGCACTTTTGTGTTTACGGGAACATGTTTGAGATCGTTACTTTCCCGAAATTATTTTTTCACTAGTTCCATGAGATGTGTGGCTGAATGAGAGGCATGTATGTGGCTCCACAAATTAGCAACTGTGTCAGAAGAAGTAGAATTAGAGGCAACTAATTGACAAGCTATCTTGGGATAATGTGAAATCAAAAGTCAATTTGTGTGAAGTTGGATATCTGTTCACACTGTTTACATGATCAAAATATACACGAATCATGTTCAGTGGCCTCATTTCACATGGACGCTTTTCTCAAAGAGAGTTTCCAGTGGGGAATATCTGAGCAAATGCAAGTAAACATTACAAACCATCTCCAGGTACAGATTCGTAATAGTAATTCATAACCATCCAATGGTTGCGCAAAATTAATGATGTCCAAAGTTAGTTGTGAGCTATACGTCACATACGAGTTGGTCCTGTAGTTTGGGTTGATAGAGCTGCCGGCGGTACAATAAATCCACAAAACCTCACTATAGTGACTCACAAACAGTGCTTAATCGAGACTTGGTTGTTACTTACCACGACCAACAACATGTGGAGGGTTTGAGCATGATGCTTTTCACACTTGGTATTTGGTAGAAAGACGAACGATTGTTCATTGATCGTATATTTGTCTCGCTCATTTGCTTACAGTTGACTGTCATATATATGAGGCTGACCTGCCGCATCAGAGTGAACATTTATTGGTGCATTTTACAATCGATCTATTCAACCACGATTGTTTTCTATGGAGTTCGAAAACCCCAGTCAACGCTCAATTCGCACAAATAGGAAAAGTATTCACAAAGGGACGCGGGGTGCTTCTGAGGTGGTGACTAATCGCGGATGCCAACACAGATAGCTAGATTTCACCCGCAGTGTCCAAACTTTACGTGCGAAATACTGGGAACCAATATACGAATTCAATTAGCCGTTTTGGAGAAACTTCACGCTTCCAGACATGACATTAGTCGTTTCCAATAAATACGGTCAGTCACATTGCAGTGAATATAATCGTAGCCAGTGATTTAATGAGTTCGGAAGGAAACAAAGCGCTGGTTCTGCCATCAGTTTCAAGATTACGCTACTTCAGCCTTGTCTTCGAATATCTACGTTGTGCAGTTGTCTGGTAATAACCATTTTAGAACTCAGTGAGAAAATTAAATCGCTACGGAATTTCGTGTAGACCTTCAGAAGCATTGAGCTTCATGCAAGATAAAACCGGTGGAGAAAAATTGTTGCCTGGCAGTTGACACATCTGTGCCTTATTCAGTCTCCAAGAAACGGAAGGTACCGACGTGAATAAAGAGGCATTTCACCTGTTTTTTCTATTGATTGATAGTATCCCCGATGTACGGAGTTCGCTCAGATACTCAGACTCTAATCGGCTTTGCCCAAACAGAATGCTGAGTGATTCAGACCTCGCGGAGGAATGAACAGAACTTATTTCGCCTTTATTCGAGAGTCGGAGTGACCACCTTAATCCATTTTCCTCATGGGAGGACCGTGACCAGCGAGAGTGCCTACCACAAGTCCCAATAACGTCTACTCAGATTCAGTCTTTTTGGTCGATCGCACTGTGATACAAAATCCTCTCGGTAACCTCGCACCTAATAATTAAATTTTTCGTCCATATCATTTTAACTCTAGACAAGCACTGGTTTTCGAACACCGGTGATGTTCGCACACGGGAATACAAGTGTCGTGTTCTGGAATCATGTGACAGTACTGGCACGGTGCAACAATGACCTTTGGTCGATAGTTGGATGTATGCCGACATGGCGTGTCAAATTGTTAAACGGTAATCGAATTCTTCGCATACGCGACGGTACCCCACAGCCTGATGAGATTTGTTCACCAGATAACACAACGTGTCTGCTTTGTCGAGGTGCCGCTCCAGTCCTGAAATGTTATTTCATGTTTTGAAGGTGCAAAACGCACGCTAAACACGAATTTACGTTACCATTCAGATCATCGCGAACTGTTTGCAACTTCATCCAAATGCACAATGTCATCGGACTAATCTAATTCACACAGTTTCATGTCCGAGTAGACTTCAGTGCCGCTAGTCTCATATAAGGATAAAGCCATTTCGTAAACACTAAGTTGAAGAGAAGGAGTACGAGCACCCAGTATTGGCAAACACCACTTTTCATGGTTGACTCGTTCAAAAGATGGTATTAGGCGCGAATTCAGCTCCAAGTTAGATTGGGAAAGTAAGATAAACTTTTCTGGGCGCCATTCACTGGGAGGCAGCAAAACAACTACACGATCGACATAGTCGGATGCCACTTTTTGGCCAAGAATGACCAAGATTCATGGGTTAACTATTGTATGCCCATGTTCTAACCTATCGTACAAAGATATCATTGACAAAATTCTGATACGACGGGAAATCGGCTTGATTCTCGCGTATATACCTTCGCATGCACTAGATAACTCGCTGAGGATAATTTCCTCAAGCAGATTGAATGCATCACTTACTGGACAAATTCCTCTGGGGATTTCAAACCAGAACTGATCACCAGCACAATCATTGATTGACAACAGATCTTCTTCGAAGGGACAATAGGAAAGTTGTTATCTCAAATGGTAAAAGAACACCGGTGTCATTGAAGAAAACGGTGGCAGCGATTCGATCGCAGCAACCCTCTCTTTAAAAAAAATCTCTTTCCCTGATGACCAGTTTCTGGTAAAAAAAAACTGCTCCCGTTTGCATTGTTTTAGTAGCAGACCTTTTGTGGAAATGAGTTGACTAAGCTACTCCCTGAAATGTTCTTCTTAACACTGCCAACGGGATTCATGAATAAATCAGCAGGGAGTCGGATTTCCCGATCACCTCACTTACATTCGGTGTTTGTGAACCACTGTTTTGTATCAGTTGATGCAAATTGTGTCCGATACTAACGATCACAGTATTTTCTGTTCCCTTACATTAACCTATTCACGGCTGCACATGGTCACCTCACAAGCTTCTGGTCTGCTGATGTCTCGAGTCCTAGGCATCTTAATACGCATGACTACCGGAGTAATGTGACCACGACTATTTAACGAAACAACTGAAGTCGAAGATATCCTGTGGAATCCACGGGACCTAGAGCACTGAATGATGTCTATCCCTATTTTCAAGTCTAGTTTAATCTGCTCACATCGTTTTGTCTAATATCTGCAACTCTCTGATGATGTTGACATTAACAAAGCCGACTAGGACTGAGTTCGGTGGTCATAGTCTAGAAGCAGTTGCACAGGGCTGATGTTGTTCTTGCTGGAGCCGCCACTTAATAAAGGCAAACACTAACCAAGACACCATCTGATCCCACAGATGTGGGACAGAACCATCGACTAAGTTCGACTGATTCACGCTACCTGGGGCCAATGCGAATCTTGTCTGCAACGAAAATCGATAGTCAAAACAAGCATAAATAAGAGAATCGTCATTGTCTGCTTCACCGTCTGGAACAGAAGATCTGCTCTCGTTTTGCATGCTCATGTCTCAATGAGCTAACTTTGGCAATAAAATCACTAGGAATGACTATGACGTCCTTTTTGCACCGGCTTCATAGTAGCCGAGTTAAGTTGAAATGAGACTTCTTTGGCCTCAGGACAGCCATGGTCATTGGACACAAAAAGATACGTTAAGTAGACGACAAAGCTTCGGTCGATTGCTACTGACAGAATCGTCCAACCAAACTGCACTGAAACAATCGTCGACGAGGATCCATTCTAACAGTTTGCGCTCCGCCCGCACGACCACAGTGATCCCAACGCCAGGCTAACTAAAAGCCCAAGAAACAGGATCACCGGACAAGCAAAAAGTGAAACAAGGGAACGAGGCTTCATTTGAACTACCAGTAGTGACTACAGAAGTGAGACCTTTTATGGTCATTTCGGAGTCAATATACATTTATTTTAATAATTTCAACATTTCTCGTTACGGTAGCTTGCTGCCCTATCCGGTTCAATGCAAGGAAACGGGGAGCATCCAAGAAAAGTGAAAACAATCTCGATTAACGAGTGCAACATAATTCCTTCTCTTCCACCACCGCTGCGATCAGATAAATTTTATTGATTTTGGGACAGTTCATCCCCTAAAATGACGAGTTCTATTTTTATGCTGACAGCTCTCACTGTGCTATGATCAACTCCATCTGATGTGAAAAAGCAAACGAACTGCTACTCCACGTCAAACAATCAGTTGGATTTTTTAGTTGATTCAATTATTAGCCTATTTATTCATACACGGATGTTGAATTTCTTTCCAAAGTGACTTTTGAATTGTGCCAAACATTTTGTATGCCAACCTGATTTGCCTAAATAAATGCAAGGCTTTACAAAACACTCGTGCAAATAAAAAAGTATTTCGGAATGTGTTTCTATTTGTAGACGATTTGCATCACCACATGTCGACTAGCTGATAACGGGAAATGTAGTACGGAAGAGTAGGCAAACGTATATGCACGGAGCACAGGAATCGATGTGACGTTAGTCTTTAAACAAACCAGGCAGACTGAACACCACTGGGCTAACGGAAATCCGCTCAGTTTACTTGAATAATTCATATGTAAGGGGACTATACGTCGTTTCCGTCACGTGCCAAAAACGTTACTGTAAATCAAACAATTTCAATGCCACTGTTTTCCGAGTTACGCGGATGTTTAAAAACTTGGTAGCGCGCACTTGTACTTATTCATTGAACAGTGCACAGCCATTTTGTTGCTTGTCGATTACAGTTTACAATGTAAGATTGTTGTTGCTAATGTCTTAATTCTACTTTTGATTCAATAGACTGCAGAAAAACTGAACCCAGCTAATTTCAGTGACTTATCCTCTGTGCACGTGATTATAATGTTTACAGTATGATCTTGTTAAACGGAATGCATATTGAAAGTATTGAATTAAGGATTTTATGATTTTGCCCAAAATAAATCGCTACAAGTGGAGTTGGTAATAAACCAATAAGTAGGTTCCCGTGGGTGAAGCTTTCCTTGGCTAGTGTTTACCCACAATAGAAGGTCGGACAAATTAATTATCCATGTTACAGGTAAATTAGGTGTTGGAATTGGCCAAATATTACTTCTTTCAGTAACCTGTACAAATATCTCCTGTCTTTAGATCCGGGTTCATGTTAGTAAAAGCAAAATTGACATAAAATTATTTCGATCGGGATGAATCACGTCTTTGTTACCTTAAATCAAAGTTGATTACAGACAACCAAGATTATCGCCGGTGTTCTCAATTTCTCCAACGTTTCACAACCACAGAAGCTGCATGTGATTCATGACCGAATCGGTACATGACAACATAACATGGAACGTAACTATGCCGCTTTTTGTGTTGTTGAGAAAATGCTTCAAAATTATTTTGATCTATGTGAAATGTATTTGGAATTCAGTAAGAACACGCTCCTGTTTTATGAGACTTGCCTAGAGCCCATTTGTTTGCAGGTTGCAAAACAATGTATTGATGATCAGTACACGTTAAATTGCATAAGCAGAAATGTGCCTATATAAGTTGGATCACGTCTCAGGACAGTGCAAGTGGGATCTCAGTAGGTTATTTTCGAATGACATTTCCGAATGGCTGACATAGTTCCGAATACTTTCGACCTGCTTCTGAAAGAATGCGAGAACGGCTGTAGTTTGGGAAGTTGGACAC
This sequence comes from Fasciolopsis buskii, assembly GCA_008360955.1. NCBI lineage: Eukaryota > Metazoa > Platyhelminthes > Trematoda > Plagiorchiida > Fasciolidae > Fasciolopsis > Fasciolopsis buskii. The sequence goes on from LUCM01005783.1 coordinate 80,200, forward strand.
TTAAGTTTCATGTAGTCGTTTTTAGTATTTGATTGCCTCACTTTCCATTTGGTTTTAGATGATGAGTTGGAAAACATTCGGAAATCGCCTTCCTGGGCGTACCAAGTTAGCTTGAAAACGAAGAGGCGCTTCTTTCCTGGGACTGAAAATCTCACCCCTGGCCCCTCGTGATTAACATCCACGGACCAGATAGGCGACAAAAACCAGCCTTAGGTGTAAGACTAATGCACTGTTGACCGAATGGGTGGTCTTAGTGCTCCATGGTGAATCATGATGTTTCGCTGATTTTCCCCAAAAACGAATTTGTTTCTTCAGACACAACAAACTGTCTCACGGGAATACGTGAACCGGTGCACAAAATAGGAATCAGCTTAAGTGGACTTTGTCGTTCAATCCGAATAGCACGGAATCTCGGCAACCAAGAAGAATTTATACCTCAGCTTAGTAGAATGTTTTACGCATAACCTCACGCCATTTTCTCTGCAACTTCCCTAACCGTCACAATACAATACAGGGAATGCACACTGACCGTCAATATCCTCAATTCCAATCAGAATTACCTTATTTCTTTATGTCTGATTGACCTTCCCATGGAACTCTTTCCTTGAAAATATTTTACACTATTCTATTTTGACCGCCAGTCACATTTTGATCACTGTGTATGTATATGATTTAAACCCTAAGTGCCTGCTGTAAAGTAAAGTTATAAAACGGTAGTGGAGTAATGAAAATGTTTACAAATTGGGTTTGCAGGTGAATATAAACATAAAAAGCATCTGTCTGGCAGTAAGGTAAGTGGTTATTCCTGAATCTTACCAAACCTTAAAAACAAGAATTGATTGCAATTTGATTCTGTAATTTACCAAAACTGCAACCGATTTTTTAATTTACCAGTTTGTTATTCAGTTGCTACTAGAAAGAAACGCACTTTCCTCTCAGATATAAGGAACAAAAACATCGACAGAAATTCCTTCTGCTTCTGTGAGCAACACAAGTTTAGGAAATCTGATTCCAGGTACGATTCTTCGTAAGTGATAATCTTAACATCTGAATCTGAATGTATCATTCAATTCTTCCAAGTGAATCAAACTGAGTGACTATCAAAAGTCCACTATGGGTTAAATGCACCACTTTACATGGTGCGACTAATTTCATATGTCAAATGTAGCACACGGAGAACACTTCACTCTTCAATTTGATCTCAGAACCATCATTCATTTCCTCTTAGTGAGATTGCACATCGATGAAGTGGAATGTCGTGCGGACCTAGCAACGAAATGTTCTAAGCTGGATAGACCACCTTAACCAACGGTTCAATCATTTGAAACAAGCCACCGGGTGGAGGCAAGACGATGTCCAATAATGGGAGAAATCTGGTTTTGCTTGGCCAGTGATGTTGCTTCTGCGGAAGTCACTCAAGTGAACACAGGTGGATAGAAACAATTAACCTGAGCAACCTCTCATAGACTTATGTAAGAGTACATTATTTGGGGGTTTTCTCGACAGCGACAGAAATCAGATAAAGCCATTAGGAAAAAAAGCTGCTAACATTAAAATTAACACCTAACCAATGCTCATTTCAAGCCCATTTCCCGTGTCAACCAGAACGGTAAGTGTATAATTTTTCTAGCTTCCAACTAGACTGTGTTTTGGCCGAGGCTCTAATTTATGCTGCCCATGTCGTGATGAATCCCAGTCAGGTTTCGAAATGCTTTTTGATTAGACAAACGGGCGGCCTTACGTCTTTATTGATCAAGGAATAAGAACGGTTTTATTCTTTCCTGTTCCCACCATGCTATTGATGCCGGGGCAATACCAAGTTCGCAATCAGAGACCTTCAACAAGAGAGCATGTTTAGACACTTAAGAACCAGCAGCGGAATAGCAATGCTCTCTTGAGCAGACCTGATAAACGATCTGGTATTGTTGTGATGGACCGAGTCTTAGCTGTGAGCAAAATATTAAACCGCTTACAGGATGAACCCAAGTTTACCGAAAATGTAGTGCAAAAGACTCGAACAACAGACAGAATAAAATTTCTAACATACTAAAGCGCATCCGAGATCGAAATTGCATAACGTATAGACTCCTCAAAATATTAAATCCGTATTGTTTACGAGAATCCGACATAATGGATTCACAAAATCTAACAAACCAAGGTTGCCGTTTCAATGACGAATTCAAAATACCAGTCGACCTCTCGGGGAACGGTGAGTCTCCCAGGACCCATAAGACAAAGAATTTAAAAAGAAAGATTTCGTTATCATTTACACTAAATTAAAGCCATAAAAACTGCAAACCTGTAACAGTAGCAAATGTTCTTTCTGAAAGTTTCCTCCCTGTTTATTGATGTGCTTTTGATCAAAACAGTTAATTCTGTCAGTGAACCCATCAAAGACTAAAAGATACCCATTGGTACTCCGACTGAAATCCCAAGAGGACTAATACTTCGATGTATTCATAACGTACAATCGCTATTTGATAACATCTACTATCGATATAAATCCGGAGTTTCTGCGGGCTCTCTGCTTGGTCTACTTCTTACCGACATCTCCATGACAAAATTTGAAACCGAAAACTATCAGTCTATTCGTCCAAGATTGTCGCTATGTGAACGGCACCTATCGCACAACTGGTAAGGAATATTACCATGGACTTCAAAGCAACACATCCGACAATCATTTTACCACAGAGATGGGAGAAAATTTTCATGCCAACTGAAGGCTCGGCAAAAAGAAAGCTGTACCACAAAGCAACAGGGTACGGGAAATACACCAGCATTCTCAACTTCGTTCCATTCCACTATAAATGCAAACTGCTGCGCTGTTTCCTACATAGTGTAAGACATTTTTTCCTGCAAACACTCTAGGGGCGAAACTGCCTCCGGTAAGGAAAATACAACTTGGTGGTGGAAATCCTGGAAAGTTTATCGGAAGAAACCGAAAGTGATAGTATCACAGGTCGATAAGGAGTTGTTCTTCATTAAACCGCATTTCAAAGGGGATATTGCAGTTGACATAGCCAGCAGAGTCTTTATTGTCAGTCCTTAGCGAAACTAACCTCCAAAACCGCCAAAATTAGGCGCGTGTTCACAACGTTTGCCATATTTAATTGCAGAAACAAAACAAGCTGCCCTTGGTGACCTCATCTATGACCATTTGACAATTCGAGCACATTTGTGGCGGTACTCACGTAAATCGAACAGCAAGTCGGCTATCGAAACGAATCAAGGAACATTACCCGAGTTGGCCAAGACATGGAGCAAAAAGAACTGTCTCGTTCAATAACCGCACACCAGGTGGAAACAGGTCACCTGATCAACACAGTCTGCTTTATTAGTTGTTCACCTAATTTCATAAAACGTGGCAAAAGCATTTAGACCGATACTTTTCAAATTTGAACTCTAATCACAACGAAGACTAGTTCATATGTTACAACTTATCTGCCCACCAATCGACCGTGTCATGCAGGCAACCATAAGTGACACAAGCACATCGGTCGGCACTAGTTCAGTAGATTTGATTGTGCTTTTTAAACGTGAATTTCGAGACACCGATAATCTTCCCACAACCGATCAACTTCGCCGCTTGTCAGCTTTTTGTTGACTGCAGCCCACTTCCTGAAAATCTGTGAACACATTACTCTTTCATTAATAAAGGAAGTAAGAAGACAATACGGACAAATGGTGAATATCACAAAGTTATCTAACCGATTGTTTTTCAAGAATATCTGATTCACCCACAGTCCCTATCCTCTTTCTGTTGACGGCAACTGAAGTTGACATATCACAGTGTTAGTTTTTCTTTCCATTTGTGCTCAGCAAGTGTTTTCACATTTAAGTGTGAATGCATTTGTGTGAGAATGAATTCACCGAAAATATGTTCGCCTACAGGAAATGTTCTGATTGCACTAGTCAGCTTATCTCGCGAGCCGAAATTATGGCACTTCAAGCAACTATCAAGCTCCTGAGTTGAATAGCCTCAACCGCCGAAGGATGCTACCCACCTCCTCTTCTGAGTGCATGGAGAAGAACAGGTGCTGAATCGATAAAGACACGGTAATCAACGCTTTAGAAAAATCACAACAAAGTCTTCCATAAGAAATGGCAAATGTTTTCCTCCCGGTGCATTCATTACGTTCGCTTGCAGAATTAAAGCCTGTCTGGATTGCGGATCAGAATTCTGAATCAAAGAATGTAATCAAGGTTTTTAGTAAAACGTTTACTGCGGAACGAGCAGCTTCACGGCATCACCTGGCCAAAGAATCCAGCAACGTTTTCCTGAAGAACATTACTAACCTCTTTCTTTCCATAGAAGGTCTATGCAAAATGTCGAATACGGTTGTCTCATTATGATATACAGACTTAGCGGCTATATTTTATATGCTTGGAGTATGAGAACGACGTGACCATGAGTGTTTTTGATCGGACGATGCTTTGGTTGCTTTGGTTAGCTTGAGTCAATCTTAACTCATCACTGATTCGACGATACGCTTTCCTTCAAACATGTTGTCCATTGTAGATGACAAGTGTGCCCGTTACAAGCATTCGCGATGGCCGAATTTTCAAATTTTAAACATGTTGGACTACTTACCACTTAGTGCATCGTTTCATCGGTGCATACCGAAATACCCTCGGGGGTCATATATTACCTTTTCCAGAGTACCTTGACAAAAACCGTACCAATGTTCCCCGTAATTGCACACTTCCCGAAAGGCAATTTAACGCTTTCGAATCAGTAGCTTATTTCCTCTGCTGCAACAATTATACCCTTGCTGGCAAGGTAATTTTCACGGCGTTTCAACTATACGCATAAGTACCGTTTACGATAAAGTTTTACAAATTGTCTTTCGTGAATTTTCTTCTGAACTTAGGGTCGAATTTTGATGAACGATGCGTCAAGACATTTTGGATGAGCGTAAAAGTGACCATGTTGAATGGATTTTGTCTTTTTAAATTCCCCATTCGATTTAGCAAATCTAGACCGAAAGAGGTCCGTAGTCCATCGAACAATCGATGCGCCATGTGATGAAGTTATGCATGAAATCAATCAAAAGTCAATAACACGTTGTCGGCAGGATATGTAATTGGTCGACGTTTCGGCCATCTTGGATAGCCGTACAAGACGGTGCTTTGGGGTTTTTCATCCCTAAATCTGGATGAAAAAATACATAAAATGGCTAATCGGTTGTATTTGTCCTCTTCTTAAGAAACAGAATGGTTAGGAGGGGTGGAATTAAGAATGTTGACAAAAAGAACCGAATTTTCTTAATCAGAGGGAATTAAGGTACAATGAACTAAACACTTGCACATAGGGGTTTTCAACCTACTATTAGGGACATTTTACTCAAACATACCGAAAAACATGCCGTGGTAACAGAACCAAACTTCCCACGCCAACTAACCACAAGCATACGGTTATTATAGTGACCACTTCTGACTTTGTTCTTATGTGTTACCTGTCGTACTTTGGTACTACACTGAGGATTAGAGGTACTGGTCGTTAATAAAGGAAAATTGTACCTAACATTTTTCAGCCACACGTAACGAATTAACTGTTTGCGAGCAAGTTTCGTAGTATAAGACTGGCTGGATGCCTTAGCAACGGAGCATTTATCGTGGTGTTTGGTTAATAAGTTGCTGGATAAGGTTTGAGGAAATTCATGCAAATACTCAAGCAGGACCACAGTGGAAGACAAAATCAATGAAAGACTCAATACAGATTTACCGATTTATTGTAAATCTGCCAATAGTGATGCATTCAACCAGTTACTTTGATAATAGTTTTAGGGTTCCAGGACTCGCGAGATATAAAGAACCGTCAAAAGATATTTTGAGTTGATTCACAAGTTGCTCTTACTAAATCTGCTCGTAAATTGTATTAAAGCCAGATGGACATGGGCGACCTCGGTTGTCTAAGTAGACGCGCCTGGACATGAGACCCAGGTGGAGTATGAAAATTTTGTGAACTTCTTTGGAAGAGACTCTGAATTTATCCGAGGTTGCATTTATACATGATATTGAACTCGATTTTCCAACGGACACTCGTTTTATCGAGTATGCCACCCACCAATAAGCTTGCACGTATAAGCTGAAGGTAGTTATGGCTAAAATAATATTTGTTAACTGGGATACTTTGCGCCAATTGGGGTCTAACAACCGTGACTGACCCCGAATTGAGGAAGTTTCGTTTCGGAAGGATCTTGATTTGCATCGAATTCTCAATCTAGCACCACAATCAAATTGGCATGCTGTATCAACCCCTTGCATTGTATTCGAGGCAATGAATCGATGGGCTGGAAACAACGAAATATTTAGTAGCCACAATGCAGAGAGCAATTAAGTGATTAGAAACCCTGGTCGATCTGAAATCTTGTATTTAAGTCCTCCCAGAATTCTAAATCATACATCATACATCATTTAGATCTTATTAAACAAATAAAGTAGGTCAGTAGGATGCATTCACGGAGAAAATCAATCAACCCAGAAAGCGACCTCAAAGCTATTTGTTTTCAAGTCAGAAATTTACGGCGTTAGTTCTTCTCTCCAGTCCCAATGCACATCGTTACCGACATGTCATGTACAGTTGTCCAGATAGAGTTGAATAGTATTCAAAAGCCACAAGTGTCCGCGAACATGCAGTATGGATTAGTCGTTCAATAAATCACGAAATATACTTATCCTGCGCAATACTAGAAAATGCTAAAATGTTTGACACTGCAATCTGTTAACTTTCCTGAAAAGGGACCGTCACGTGGTGACGTGGAGAACAGTAAGAAAAGGAAGTTGTTCAAAACACTTGTCCAAATTTCTCATTCCCGTCCATTCTGTTTACTCTTACACAAACATAATAAGAAAAGCGTTAAGACAGCGTCCGAAAAAATGGATTATGGGTAGGAAAATTTTGTCAACGTCGTGATGGAGGTATTCCCTTGTTTACAATACAGCTGACAATGGAAAGCAACAACAAAGTCTTCAAACGAATCTCCATGTTTCACTCTGCCTTAATTTGATTAGCCTGTTATTTTAAGTAGAGTAGTTTCCCTTCAGTTTGACGGAAATCGAGTAGAAGCACACTCGGGTGCAGGGTATGCCCCATACAAAGACAAACTATGATGTGATTTTTCATCAGGTACTGTAGTAATAATTTAATGGGCTACCTAATCAGTAGATATTTACGTAAAAGTTCCAGAAATTTCTGGAATAGTTGATAAAAACAATTTCACCTTGCAATTGCTGGAGGCCAAATCGAAATAACTAAATAATTGTCGAAGGATATCGGAGGCCCCCTCGATTACCGTTGCTTATTCTTGTCAGATTTCTAATGTTACACGCATCAAAAAGTTGTGAACTGGTCGATATTCGTCCTCTCCGGCAAACTCGGAGTGCGTCTTTGCAGTGATATACATATGATAGCCAAATAACAAACAGGGTAAATTTTCATACCCTTTTATTCCCTAGACGACTCCAAAGCTTGAGGCTCACTATCAAGACGATTTGCTAGTTCTCACTGTGCAAAAAAATACAAATTCGACTAATTGTTTCTCCATGACGTTATCCGCTGCAGCGGAAAGTTTCCAAACGATGCAACTTGCATGACTATATATATATATATATATGTATATATATATAGTGAGCCTCAAGTTTTGGAGTCGTCTAGGGAATAAAAAGGTATGCAAATTTGCCGTCTACAGTCTTTTCTTTCACCCCAACAGCAAATTAAATTTGGGCGACTTTTCACCGCAATGCCTAAGCCACGGTGAATTTGGGAGTGAGAACTTTATTTGGAATTTCAGCCAGAAGGTGTGCTGTGAAAGGCTGGCCGTTGACAGCCGGTCTTCTTTATCCACTATGACAAAATGTTTCGAGTTTTCGGGTCAGACTCCCAGCCGGTTTTGTGGTTTCAGTTAAACCAGCTATCTTGTGACACAGTTCACGCATGTCCGTCATAATTCGATGTGTCCGGAGTAGACGGGACGCTATGGCCTCACTTGATTGCAAGTCGCAAAATGACGCCACTGACTTGGTATGGTATTTCTTAGGTAGGCCCCTGTAAGGCAGGAACCCACCACATCTGTCACACTAATGCTGCTTTTCCGTGGTCAATTATTTTTGTCGGTGTGACCCCATCGATAAGCAAAAATTTATCGACCATTTTTTTCACACACTGATGTACTGGGGGTTGCACACCTGCTAAATGTTGTTTCCCAATGCTGTCTTCTCCTTCTCCTGTCGCAAAATCCCTTCACAGATTAGCGAGCATTTTGTCGGGCAATAGGGTGAATCAAACCAAATGTGGTGATACAATATCCCCTTTAATCCTTCGTCATACGTCGTTGAATCGAGAAGGAACAGTTTGAGCGTGGTTCACATCAAGCCTACCCATGTGGGCTCAACGTGTCCGTGCTGAGTCTTGCACAATATGGGTGGAAAGTTGAGTAAATCTTTATGAAATGTACGCAGTCGAAAATCAGCAGATAGAACACACGTTGTCAGCTATGAATAATTGTTCAAAACAATTTTGATTAATCGATTACGGGACGAACAGAGCAAAGTGAAATTGTAACAGTAGTGTGGTGGAAATCGGTCCTACTTATATACAGCGCTAAATCTTACCTCTGGTGAGAACATATTAACCTTTAATAACCATCAAACTCCATTTTCACTATCGGAGAGTTTGTAACAACGAAATATCATCCACGAGCAGGTGGATGAAGTTGGGCTAGCATATACTTCATTAAGTTCTTGGTCAGTAAATGGGTGGTTCTCTTTTTACCTTCATTTGTGACCATTCGGTAGATATGAACCATTGACAATGTCGTTTAATACGTAGACACTGGACGAACTAACATGTCCTAATCAATTTCTGGAAGTTCACGATTTTTTTGGGATTAACAGATCACTTATTTGCTAGATTCGGCCACGGCTAAGCGGTCATTATTTTGATTCTTAGACATGAGTCTACTTATTCGTCACCACGTAAATCCTCATCCTGTAGCTGCTCATCAATTTCGACGATCTAGTGCACATTTATTGCTTAATAATAATAATAATAATAATAATAATAATAATAATAATAATAATAATAATAATAATAATAATAACTGATTTAAAAACTGAGAGGCTTTGGTCTCCAGTTAGCACTTCTAATTAGTTCTGTTCCGCCCGTTTTTATCTTCATCATAGTTTAGCATTCTGCAATAGTCGTCTTAGGGCAACTTGTAAATGATGATCACTCGTATGTCTATGGATTGACTATCGTCCTCGAGCTTTTGTCATTCACGTTAGATTTATCGGCACCAAAATATGTCCGTGAAACATCGAGATTTGTAGAACATTCACAAAACGTTGTCCACAGAATATGATCATTTTCACTCAAGTCTGTTTCTTTCGACTTGCTTGTTCCACTCATTCCAAATGCACGCTCACTTTCCCCCACGTTTCTATCGATCCAAATTTGGCAGTGTTCTTAATCCAGATTTCTTGTTAGCAAGATGAAAGGTGACACAAAAATCTCAATATTTCCCAGGGGCTGGTTGACTTTCTTTCATCGGAGAATCCTGTAAATCACAAATAACAATTCTGCTATTAGGAAAAGCGATTCAGCGCAGATGAAACTCAACTGACTGAGGATGATGTTCTTCTTTTGGAGGTTTTATGGTAGCCGTGAAAACTGGAGGATTCGAAGGTCCCATAGATATTGCAGGCCAACTCTCTGTTTGACAAACCTGTCAGATCTAAAATGCTTTTCCGGGCATATTTTAGATTCTTGACCTTTAACTAATTACGAAAGTATAAACGAGTTACCATTAGCATTATCACTATTAGTAGTTTTGCTGATGAAAGTGATATTACAATCATCATTACTTACGTTAGATCAACAAGCCTAAACATATGTTGTGCATAATGGAAGCCGGTGATTTTTTCTCAGCAATTTCGAATATGAATTAGTTCTAAACTAGCAACCAACAAATTTCTATTTCCTTTGGTCGTCACGCTTGGTGTTCGACCGAGAAGGGGCCGTTGACCGATTCTACGAGACGTCTGGTTGGCCTTAAGTGTTTTCAATAAACATGAAAATTTGTGTTGTTCCTAGCACTAACCGAACCATTCAGGTTCATTGATTTACACGAAGTAGTCATCCTCAGTCGATCCAAAAATTAATTTATTCATTCTTTCATCTAAAGGCTGAATTTTTCTTCCGAAGTAATGGGCAAACAGATTTTGGACAGAAACTCAAACTCCCCGGGGCAAAATAGTGTAACGCAAACAGAGTGGCTGACATTGACGGTCAACATTGATTTCAACTTCATTCTTTAGCAATGTGATACTTTCTCGTCCTTGAGGTCACTCTCGCAGCAATCAGCTCGTTTGATGACCGAGCCCTGTTCACTAACCCATTCAGTTTTATTTCTATCGATTTTTGCTATGTACATAACGACTAAACGACGAAATGAAAATGGTCACTAAAATTAATAATATTTTTACAGTGACAGGTAGGCAACACAGAAATCTGACCGGTTTTTATTTCGATGTAATAAATTACAGACTAGAAAAAATTTTCTCGATTAATTTCTCAAAACCTACTTGGAAAATAATATTCATCCACCGGCTCACAGCACACTACTGTTTGTTCGATTCTGGTTAGTTACGACGGCAGGGGACCCACATGCATCGTTCATTTCCTTATTTGAAAATCTCCACAAGCAGATGACGTGATTGTAACCACTACGTCTTGTCAGGCACATGAATTCATTTCCATAAATTAATCCATGGGGCTTATAAGAAAGACACTCACTTTGATGTGATCGGCTGTCCGAAACACTGGCGTCCGAGGAGACTCAGTTTTGTCATGATACGCACACTACCAACCTTTGGAATAAACATTCTATAAAAACGAGAAAAATAATTAGATTGGCTACGAAGCCTATTCTATGCAAAGCTAATGACATTCATCTGGTTAATTTATCAAGACAACGTCAAAATCCTTTCATCAGAAAAGTATTGACTCGTATTTCCAGTTTGAAATAGTGCGAGTTCCGGTCTGTTTGAACACTCAGTGAGTGGTTTGGCCGTTTTGCACCGGTCACATGAACAGTTTGCTTTTCACCAGGTGGTCGACAGTAGCTGATGAATGTTGGACACCAACAGAAATTACCGCCCGACTAGACTTTTGATAAGAACATCTGATTTGTTCTCAGACAGCATTTGAGAGACTGTATCGCAGACAACAGTTTGCTTCTTGCGACACAGTTTGGTGGGAAACGTGAGGAACTGAACATTGTCTTCGATCATTGATTCTCATTTCCAACCGATTGGCTGTCCACGGTGGACGGAGTAAACTTCATTTGTTGGCATCTGTTCCACTATTAAATAGGGTTTGCTAGTGCTGTTTGGAAAAAGGGGTTCAATTCTCAACGCCCAAACCACGGAAGAATTGAAGACACAAACGAGATTTTAATTTGGTTAGGCGCATTTGCATTAAAAAACAATGCACATTGTACTGCTAGTAATTTAGATCGACTATGTACCGTAATATTTATAATCATTACGTGTTTGCTATTCGCCATGTCCTACACAAGTTGATAAATGTCCACGAAAAAGAGGGAAATAATAGCGTTGCGTTACCGGTCAAATTGGAAGCACCGTATTCAATCGAGATCGAGAAGTTCCAGTCACGAAATTCTAACTATTCAGGAGAAAGAGATAGGACAGTCTGTAAAAACTCTTGTTTTGTATGATTAATATTATTTTGGTTTCGATCTTTCAGACGGTTTCTTGGTCAAGAGATTTTTTGCCTAAACTTACTGTAGAAATCCCCCGAACTTTTGGGCATGGGTTTCGAAGATGTAATTTCCACAAAGTATCCACTTCCTGGATACAAAGTCTTCTCGGTGTTTTAGTTGTTTACAATTTGTGTTGCTAGCGTTTACTCTCGTCAGCTGATTTCACGATGGTCGTAAATCACAGACAAATGATGTTTTACTGGAATATATCAATTAAGTCCAGATTAGACATTCCATGTAAATTTGATATTCTTTGGAGTGGTTAGTTGTGCAATAGTTAAAGCCAAGTTTGCTGCACAGGATTGATGATTCCGATTAACTTTGACAATGAAAGATCACAGGAAGCCTTAAAATAAAAGGCGTTTTTCACTTTAGACCACTGGCATGCATTTTTCAGGATTCGGTTTAAATACTCAGGTTTTGAGTTACGGTGATCTACTCCATGGTGCAGGTTTGAAACCTATCGCTATAGGGAATTACTAGGCTCCTAGAAAATTTACTTAACTGTGATTTCAAACTTTAGGTAGATTTGCAGCTCAAATTGCGCAAGTCTTCAGCCCTGGTCTTCTCAGACTCACCATCTTTTTATTATTCGATTCATACTTGAACCTTTCAAAATTTCAGAAAAATGCTCAAGCCAATTTGTGAAGCAAAATGGATGAATTTGTACTCGCCTGACGCACTCGCCGATTACGGAATGCTTCGACAGAGCGAGAATGATACCTCGTCAGGGCAGTGTCCTGCATTTGTTTGCTTCATTTAAAAGAACAAGTTTAGATATTGAAAGTGTTTCGAAGTTTGCAGTGAGTACTAGAGCTGCCGTCAAACGAGCAAGCTGCGAATGTCGTAACATGTAAACTGATTGAGCTACACAAATAAACACAGGTCAGCTTTCGCAAAGATCCATCGGAATGAGAGAACCAGATTCAAAGGGCACAAAACGAAGTCCGTGATTTGGTTAATAAAATGAAAAGTTGAAATTATCGAATAACCAACAGGGAAATAATGAGAGCACATAATAGCCCAAAGTGGATGCTACTTAGCAAAGCATCAAAGATGAATGTTTCATACAGATGCGTAAGATAATGGGCGCATATGTCCATCGTCGACTTGCGACGCACCAGAAAAACAGCTACAATGAAAAAAACATTGAAAAAAACACCTGTAGAAAAGTCGCGGTAAGTACTACATGAAAACGGACAATATACTGGCGAAGACACAATGACAATTCGATGAAAGTCCCAAACAGTGATCAGTTACCCACTCTACAATACGAAATTTGAATTCCCACTTACGTCAAGTCAATCCAATCATTCGACCATAGAATAACATGCATCACTGTATCCCCTTTCATCAATGGAACCACGTA
>LUCM01005783.1:94474-111693 GCA_008360955.1 Fasciolopsis buskii
TGTGTGTGTGTGTGTGTGTGTGTGTGTGTGAATAATCGAAAACAGGCTGGTATAATAAATTTTACCGTTCCGCGAAACCATTCATTTTTCGAAAAATGTTTCGATTTTTAGTAGTGGCGATGTTTTCATTAGCAAAAATATTTCGGTGTAAATTTCCCCATTAGTACTTATTTTCAAGATTTTGTTGTAATGATGTGCGAGGTAATCAAGCTTTATTCGACCGAACCAGTATGGTTTACTAAAAGTCATGCGTGCGTTCGATCTTTTTTTTGCTTCTTTATCTACTCTTGGGAATTCACTTTTAATGCGCACACTGATAAAACCTGGATGTGTTTATTAAATTTGGAATCGAATGACTTTCATCCAAACAGAAAATCACGTTACATGAGAGAATACTATGCACTCAACTTTAATCGTACATTTCATGGTCATACGTGTACAATGTTCCCCAGGGAGTACGAGATTTGTCTCGAGTACGAGCAGAAAAGAATGCACGTGACCAGTCCATTCTAGCTGAACGACTGGTCATTCCATCATTCGAGATCTTCGTATGGTACGTTGGCAGATGCTTGTGCCACAAATGTGCTACGGAAATGAGTGCTTCGGCGACTTACGAATAACCGCATGTGGCGGTTGGACCCACCGAGAAAATAGCTATTATTGAACAAATAAATTAACTTAGCCTACATTTTGTGAGGTTCTTTTACTTGGTGTCACGGAAACAGAAGCTAGGAATCGACTAGAATTTTGATAGATAGAAGATAGCTTATAGGTGGTTTATCGACAGGCAAAGGATAGTCAGCACGTTCGTGAATTTTGTTGCAGTCAAATATTTTTGTTCATGCAAATATCATTTGCAACGGTTTTGTGGAAGAATTGAGACTAGGACCAGAAATCCCATGGTGTCCATACAACCATTTAGTCAGGCCTATATAGTAGTAAGAAAAATATCTCGGGACATCGTACTCGCGAAGCCCCATATTATGACGCACCTTCCGCCAAGCGTTACACACATTTGTTTCGGTCCAGCTAAACTGCTCAAGCTTTCGTCACTCATGCTGTCTGTTTCTGATTGCTTGTCTTTCTTGATTAATGGCCATGCTGCACTCTAGTGCATTTGATTTTATCAAGTTTTTATTGTTTATTTGACCCGCATACACCTGACTAGTTACACGTGCGTGGTATTGATGTTCTCGGACGTGCCTAGGTTGGGCGACATTATACAGCCCCCCAAATGGTTTTCCTGTCAAATTGTTGGTAAATAAATCGAGTGAAGTCAATGTAAACATTGTTGCACTGTTTGCCTCGAACGTCTGGATGATTTTTATAAAGTGGAGCGAAGCCAAGATTCCGCGATCTGACAATCAAGTTTGATTTTCGACAATTATTGTAGAACCATCCAAATTGGGTAGCCCGGGCACACAGAGAATTGCTTAGCGTGAGTAGAAGTGAACGGCCAATTTAATTAGTTTATTCACAGTCTTTCATGCGCCTTGAATTCAGCAGAATCTTTTTCCTCACAGTCTCGCTAAGCCTTATTAGATTCGGTAGTCACTAAGGTGGATATCAAAAAAGGGACAATATTTTTGCTAATGAAAATATCGCCACTACTAAAAATCGAAACATTTTTCGAAAAATGAATGGTTTCGCGGAACGGTAAAATTTATTTATTATACACACACACACACACACATACACACATACACACACACAAAAGTGTATGAGACAAATGCGGAACGAGAGAACGGACTGGTAAGTTCCAATCCGTCCGCGTTTAAATATCGGCGTCTGTTGCGCATGTAGAATTGGTCAGATCAATGACCGTTCCTAGACTTTCACACACGGTAGTGTATTCCTGAGTCGAGTTTGATCGTGATGCTAACTTCGGTTGATTTAGATCAAGGTTGCTTCAAAATGTTTGCGAATTAGGCAAAAACGAGATTGCAGATCGTTGGGACTGATTCAAATGAACCTGATTTGATTAAGTCAATCACCTTCGTACTCAACTTCTTTGTTGGTTTGTTCGATGAAGTCAATTGATGTTCACAAGTGCGTTTTGGTCGTCTTTTGTTTGATTGATCATGTAATCCCGTAGCGCGAGAGCTAGTACGTGGTTCCATTGATGAAAGGGGATACAGTGATGCATGTTATTCTATGGTCGAATGATTGGATTGACTTGACGTAAGTGGGAATTCAAATTTCGTATTGTAGAGTGGGTAACTGATCACTGTTTGGGACTTTCATCGAATTGTTATTGTTTCTTCGCAAAGTGTCTTTCTAGGCCCGTGGTTCGTTTCTTCATAGTGAACCTTGTTTTGCATTTTGTGTGGCATTATTTTGCTTTCGTGCTGACTCCTGGGACTTTTATTCAAATGCATTTCACGAAAGTTATATGATCCCGGTTGTTGGTGAATATCTTCAAACGTGATTAGCGCGTTTACGATGAGAGCGTTAGGAACATTATATCCGTCTTCAAAAGAATTGCGTAATCTACGACTGTTAAATGACCTCGAAATTATTATGAAATTTAATTTTTCATGCTCAACGGGGGATGATTCTTTTGACCGAAGCTTGCACGAAATCTATTTAATCCATTGGAATAGAAATGATTTTTGACAAACCATTTTTATGTGCTCTGCTTTTTTTTACCCCGACTCGTTCATGGCACGGCTTATTGTACAGAATTTTCATTACTTTTGGGCAATGTTATAACAATCTGTCAGCGTAATTTTCAGATTACATTCCTCAGGGCTTCATCAAATTTCTCGAAAACATCCGACTAGTTCGGTCAATCTATTCGGAAAACCAACGTCATTAGGCGAAGTGGGAGGTAAACTTTCAGAATTCGTGCAACAAGTAGTTACGATAATATTCTGCCACTAGAATTTGTGTACAAGATCCAGTGTACGGTGTACTAGTCATCAAATGATTGATTGCAAAACTTACCTCGAAACAGACTACCCACGGTATTCGAAACTCTGACGCATTACATCTACCAATGATGCTGCGTTATTAACATTATACCATTCACAATAAAAACCAATATATGGCGCATCGATTTTTCGATGCACTTCTTGCTTCATTTGGTACCTATTTTTGCTTCACTCCGGATAGAATAGCAAAATACGTACTCGTGATGCAGCGACAACCTTGCTAATCCCTCTGATCAAATGGTTTGAATAATTATTATGAAAAATAAAATGCATTTTCTCTTAGTTCGCTTTGCAACAAGTGATGAAAAAAATTCAATCTTGACTTAAAAATGACTAGACTTCTTGATATGTGAGGAGGAATGCGGTGTCTTTGCTGCATCCTGTCTCTGTCCTAGAGGTAACCGATCTCCATCCTTCTGCTTTCATCGGAAACACCAAGTGTTTCCAACTGCCCAAAATAATTCACGTATCAGTGAACACATCGCCATGGTAACGGTGCGAACAAACTATGGTCTCTACTGAGAGTATAGTGGAAAAACAAATTCGGCGAGAAATTGTCATAACTGAAGATTTCATTCATTAGGTCCAAAGTCCAAGGGCGTCAATAGGGTAATAAAAAGAAAAAGAACTCCCAAATGCTTTCATATATCTCATTTTTTCTCAAAAGGCTATTCATGTTATTTGAGAGAACCTGCACAGCTGCACCCTCTCAACTAGTCAGCAACCAACAGAATAGAATAAAGACCACTTTGATCTTAGTGATTCGTAATTTTCCCTTGCGAAAATTGACAATCGAAAAAGACGTAACATTGATCACGTTGTAGGTTTATTTTTATACTCGGGCGAAACACTGTTCGAGGTTGATCGTATTAAGTAGCAACCGCAAAGTGAGTTCGTCGCAGTTACGGTGGTTTTTCAACGAAACCGATGTTCAAGGAGGTTCAAAATCACTGCGTCCGTTCTCTCCAATGCAACATTTTGGAAAGATCAATTACATTTGTGCATGGTTGTATCGATGCGGAATGGTCAAGGAGAGTTTTAGATTAAATTGGGGATTGGAAAATCTAATCCTTCTTCTAGTAGAAATTTTATCAATGAGCATCAGTGAGCACCACCCGGCATGGTTTCGGTTTTCATATCCAACCGCGGTCACTAGATTTGCCATGAACGGTATTGATGTGGGGCGATAAAGTTGGCGAAACACCCTACGTTGGACGGAAATGGAAAATCGAAGTCAATAAGGATGCAGTCAAATAATCATACAGTTAAATGAGTACGTACAAGGACTTCTAATTTTCAGTAACTCAGTCAGTGAGTCAGTCACGTTTGCAGCGTTGTTCACAACAAATCACCTATGGTTGTTCGTTTGATGGAGCTGATCCGAAACTATACAGCCCGCAAGGGATCACGATTGCAGCATCGTAGATAGAGCCGGTGAGAGAATATGGACGAAATAATCCCTGACGCTATTGGGATTAAGCAAATACCCCTATGGCTGCCCAGCATACAAGACAGCGCTGCACGTTGTAGATAGGCGAACCGTCGGCCTCACAGATCGTTTCGCTCAAACCTAGTGCTTTCTCACCAGTATCTCGGATGAGATGAAACAGCTTACACTGAGTCCACGTCTGGTTACGAGCGGTATTTTCTTCAACTCGATACCAGCCGAAATGGACTAGCGTGCCTCAAGGACGTGCAAATACTCAACAGAAATCTAGGGTGTCACAACACGAATGGGTCAGGCCACAACCCACCAAATCAGCAAAGTGCAATACATACTTCATGCTTGATAAGCGACCAATGACGTGGTGAGTGAGAAACGTTTGCACAATGGACAGTCATTTTCATAGTTGTATGCATTGTGGAATGTTTTGCTACTCGAACCTCTAACCTCTCAGCAACGAAGCGATCACTGCAGATCAGCAGAATCATTCCAGTCGAGTCTGTAGCCAGTTGATTGATTCATACAAATCTTCCGGAAAACCTTGTCGGGTCAGCGGAACACGACAAGGTGTAATGGCCTTAGTTGTTTGACGGGCTACACTCTACACGCTACGGTATCACCATCGGGCCCTTGTGGTTATGTTTGGGGAGATGACTTACGGGGCAAAATTCACCAAGCCCTTAACAGTGTGGCTGTTTGTCCACGGTTGCGTATTCGGTAGGCTTGAGATTACCTTATTCACGGTTGACCGCGAGGATGGTGGGTTTTACTTTATCCGCAACCCAGGGGCGCGTCCAATATTATGCTGATCTGCCCCACGGAATACTCTAATGTGGATGCACTAATCCCTTTTCTAAACGTAACTACCTCTGATACATGCTGTAAATGTATTCTGCAGTAATTGTGGATGGTCATAGTTCATCAGGACTCCTTTTCTCTCGTGAGTGATCACCAAGAATTCAACGTTCAAAACAGTTCTATTCGCTCTACTTCATTTTGCGTTTATCTGTTTACCCTAAACATCACAATCTACAATGTCATATGTACAATTGTTTCCGTACGCAAACCTTGAGCATATCACATGGTTTAATAACTATCCTTGACTAGTATGGCTTAACTTTTTCGGATATGACAAGACCAGTGAAACAGTCGCACTTAGATGAATCAATAGAATTAGTAAACTCCATTTGAGTAGCATTAGGCGGTGCTCTTACGTCACTTGACTCAGTTCGCACAATATCGAGGAATGCATTAAGAAAGGACATTACTTTGAAAAAGAATCAGATTAAAATGAACTAAAGACCTACCACGTTTGAAACAGTGAACAGCATATCTTTATGCGGTCACCAATACTAATCAGAGAGTATGATTTAATAAATATCAGCTAAGCGGAGCCATTGTCATGCTTGGGACAAATGAACAGACCCAGGAACGTTTGAAAAATCAAATAATTTAGAAAATTCATTTCATTTGATGAGACAAATTAGTTTGAGTGCAAAGATATGTCATAAACATTCAGGAAGAAGAAGGTTTTTCATTGTTTAACTATCGAGGGATACGCACTAGCACTACCAACTGATAATCTCTGACTAAATTTCAGTGCATTATCGAACACTTGATTTTCTGATTAGTGATCGATGACTAGTCTTTTGATCATATTATTAACTCTACATCTGGGCACTGGCTAGAATCTCTACCTGATTCGGGCGTATTTCTGATAGCTGGGATGGTTGCGGACAGGAGAAATGTGGTCAGATTTTGTACAGCTGCCGCTCTAAGATTTTTTAACCTTCCTATCGGAAACGAGGTAAAACGATGGAAAATCAGAAACTCATTATTGGGAAATGAGAAACCGAATAGTCGGTAACGTTAATTCCTCCTAATTGCTTCGCATCTGTTGAAATGTTTGCTGATTTAAAAAATGGACCCAATTTAGACGAATTTCTAATCCCGAATATCAAAGATATTGACCCAAATAATGGAAGATCGCATTTATAAGATCGACAGCCGCATGAAAAACGACCCAGTCAGATGCAGATTGGGGTTATTTAGATGATACTTTCACTTCCGATAGATTGCTGCCGATGGCTATCAAAGCTTTATAACGAGACGGTTGAACTGGATGCCTGCACAAGGAACCTACTCATTCCGGGCGGTACGGGAATATTTTGACAAGATGCTAATTTATCACTGGGCGGGACACCTTTTAACCTTACCAGATAAGTGAAAATTTATCCTGGGGAAAATCGGAAGTTACTAACTCCACGCAATGGTTATTAAATTTCACTTCATAGTAGGCGGATGAAACTTCTGTTTTTGCTTCAGATATTTTGGGCTTCATTGACAGAAAAATCAACCAACCAACCTAAAAACGCCATCCAGTAGAAGAAAATGATGACAAAATTTATTTGGCATCTATGATTTTAAGGCAGAAGGTCAAAAAGAGATGAGAGTGAACCTTGCAAATTCTACTTATCGCCTACACAACGATTCCCCGCTTTGGTTCGTGCATAACAAAATCAGTGATCAAATATCCAGCCGAGATGATGTAACTGACTGTTGCCGTGATCTCATCAAATAACCCTTCTCTTTCATAAATATTTTTTCCTACTAATGAGAAGCAAGTTTACCGATTAAATGGGCCGCATATATCTTCTGACCGCTGATGACTCGGTCTATATTTTCCGAACGACCTAAATATATTCGCGTT
This sequence comes from Fasciolopsis buskii, assembly GCA_008360955.1. Taxonomy (NCBI): domain Eukaryota; kingdom Metazoa; phylum Platyhelminthes; class Trematoda; order Plagiorchiida; family Fasciolidae; genus Fasciolopsis; species Fasciolopsis buskii. Next base: position 101,562 of record LUCM01005783.1, read on the forward strand.
GTGAAATTAACGCGAGAACGTTGACAGAAGGCTTTTGGTCATAAAACTTCGAGTAAAGCACAAAAATGTTTGTTATTCTGTAGAAGATCGTTTTACTACACATCCTCACTCTTCAAGTTTACCCGAAACCAGTGCAATCTGGATGTTTTTACCGTTGAAGTAAACAGCAAAAAAACGAGGCGAACTTATTTTCTTTTACAATCCCTAACAATTACGGACAGCCCAGATTAACTGCCACAAATGTGCAGGTTGGCCATTCGAACTCCTAGTGGGACCTTAAATTGTTTCTTCGCACTTTCGTGAGTCGCAAGTTGAATATATCCTCAGCTTCCGTACTGAGACGAGAGTAAGCTCAACGAAATGCCACCTTTATTCTGGTACGTTACCGAGTCTAAGACAACAGTCCGTGATGTAGGGCATTCACGTTCGTTGTCTTCCAATAAGTGTTTCTTCCCAACGCTATCTCATTCCAATCAAGCATATTCCACTTTCCATACACTCGTATATAATCCAACCGGTAACTTTGGGCCACAATAAACAAATTTGAGCTTAACCAACTACCTCTCTTTACACGTGGATCAACAGGATGATTTTATCCGGTGAACAACAAACAAACAAATAAGATCACTTGCAAGGAACCAATCACATACTCTTACTGAGCTCTCTAAAATATCCCATGTACCGGCTCTTAGCCCTCGGTTCTCTTTTGAATAGTCAGTTCACTGGCACAGAGATTGTCTATCGATAAATCCTTCTGCGGAAGAACCACGCGTTCGTTGGCGGAAAAATGCACCAATAATTGTTGTCATATCTTGTCCGACAAAAGGAAGAGCATCATAAACTATGTTTATGAAAATTGACATTCTTTATTGAACTGAATTCGCGGCTGCACGTTTTCTAGTCGCACAGAACACTGTTTATAATCTGGTATCCGCGATCCGCGTTGAAACAATTAGACGTTTGTCCATGAAATACAATTGTTCTCACATTTCACACTAGGATACTAAATCACATGATTGCATTCGACTTTATCTACCCTTGGCCGTATAGGTGACCCAAAAGTGCAACCATAACTCGCGGCCGGTCGTAGCTGCTAGACCACTGTCGCTAGACGACAAGAAACCGAAAGGGTCAATTTACGTAAAAGCTGAACGTGATGAAACCACTTAATTTTTCTTTTTTCGGTTTTGTGTCGAGTATGATTTCCAAACAACTGGATTTATTTCTCTCGCTCAATTCGCATAATTTGCATTTTCATCCAAGTCCTTATCTTTTTGGAAAAAAGAGCATTTTCCATGTTCTCATTTGCATATTTTTTCGCAAAAGTGAATTATCAACAAAGTTGTTTCTCTCAACGTTGACAAACACGCGGAATTGCCACGTTACACGTAAAATGTATTTTCTCTTCTTTCTTACTACCGAAGCTTCCGAAATCATACAATTATCGCTCGCACAAAACATGTTCCGCATACCGGTGACTTGAAACTCGATTAGTTCTATTCAACTAATCGCGATGTTGACTTTTTCAGTGAATAAGAACGACAAATCCTACCAATTCGATCTCGGCCAATAAAAAATGAGTCAAAGGGAAGTTATACCATTTCATTTGCTGCGCAGTCTCTTTCCTCCTTTGATGTTCTGTTCGACAACGTTGCTCGTAGGCAAAACAACGGCTAAGATCGTGAGTAATGATTTGTGATGATATATTTAATTCCAGGCCTAGGTTAACACCATCAGCTGCTGTTACTAAACACAATGTCAAAATAATTTTTGTTTATTCCCTTGCATTCCGTTCGGGTTTACACGTTCCATCCTGTCTCTGGGTAGCTACAACTTTGAAATTTGTCAATGAATAGTTTCGGAAACGAGACAGCTGTTAACGCAAGCATGCCGGTTTTTTCATCCCCATCGATATTCCCTCGTTAGATGATCCTCTCTTCAAAGCAAGCTGAAACATTACAACCGATCCATATGCATTTCATCATGTCCTCTAAGCTTATCACTTTGACGGGCAGTGTGTGTGTGTGTGTGTGTGTGTGTGCCAAACTGGGACCTAGTTAGGCCCGCCCATTCACCTGTAGAAAATTGTCAGTCCCATCAGCAGTGAAAATTATCATTTGATTCCGTACACGGCAAAGTTGATGCATGTACAGATTGTCCCTCCTAATCAGGACATATTTGTTTTTTTTTTTTGTCAACATATTTCTTTGCGCCATCTAACAATTTCTCACATACCTGAACGGGCCTAGATGCTTAGCGAGCCTGCCTCTTCGATTCGCTGATGAAATAACTTTAGCGATCACATTGAATTGGTTCGTCGAGACGTTTTCAAGTAAACTATCAGTGCTCGGTATTTGTTACTCTTTTTCACGCCTGGTGACTGCTTGGAATAACAAAATTGCCCACATTCTTTCTTATCGCATCATTTATTCTGATGTGTCGGCATCCTGTTGGTCAATAAAAATCGTGGGAACTTCGTGTGCCTGTTCTGACCGTCTCTAATCGAAACCAACGGAAGGTTGTAATTATCACGCAGGAGCGCGAATGTGTATCCGGGTCACCCGGTTTGGAGTGGAACAATATATTTAGTTACCGGTTAATTCACTCAGTGAAAGTCTGTGTTGGTCGCAGATCTGATTCATGGTTTTCCTGAGCTCCTGATCGCTGAATTCGGTGTTTCGATCGCAGGCATTTCGTTACCAGTCAAGGTGACATCGATAAAGCAAGTGCGTAGTGGGGTGCTATTTCTCTAGGCTTAAAGACCAAGTAGGTGAACAACATTTAGTTTCGAGGATAGGTCCGAGGTCAAAGGCAACAGGACACCTACAAATGCGGAGGAACACCAGCAACTGCGCACACGCTTTGACAATGTCAGCTCGACTGATAATGGAACGTTCGCGATCCAAACGACAAGCTCAGCCATCCGAGCCTCACAAAGATCATCCAGTAATTAACTCGTGTTTTACTGTCAAATTTAAACTGTCACTTTCTTCCAAATAGTGATGAGATCTGTCGACTGCTTAACGTTTGTTCCTGCCTGAAAACGTGTAACAAAAGAGAACTACAAACTACAATTGAATGTCTTTTCACGTGAATCATACCAAGTTGAAAGGAGGCCTCTCTGCGCAAGACAACAAGCCCCCTAGTTTCTGGTGAAGCTCAACACCAAGCTACCTTGGGGCGATTTATCACTTTCTTATAATATTTTATAATATCTAATAAATTCCGGAAAAGTTCGCATAATTGCAATAGCACGTATCCCCGTGTTTGCAGTGATTTCTATTTCTACTCACCTTTTAGCCGTACCAAGATATACTACTTGAATAAGAATGAGGAATTAAGACGGATTGTCTTACCAGGGACGTTCTTTTTGTAGATATTTTTAACACTATTTGTTATGCATTTATTATCGAATTTAAACGGTCGCCAAGACAAAGTGCTCGGCCTGTCCAATTACTGCGCACGAAAATTGCATATCATGCTTCGTAAAGTGATTTATACATAGTCTGCATTCTTAATACATGGCAATATACTTCTTCCTTATTGGTTTAAAGGTATACGAAATACTTACAATGCTCTAAACGGGAATAGGGAAAAGAGTTTTCCCTAGATTTCTGATAAAAATGTGGATGAAGTTTTCTTTACGGTTTGTTGTTCTAGGGGTCTTGTCTACAAAATATGTGACTAAGAAGATTTTTAATTCATTGCAACGCTAATGACGATCTTTTTTATTTATGCCCTTTTAATTAGATAATTGCAAAAATTGACCTCCCCAGCCCATTGCTCTGCTTTCATGATAACGACGTGATCAGCTTGGTAGACCTTGAAGACAGAGAAAATGAAGACTCCCCTACACCAAGATCATTCAGTTTATAATCGATGACTGTTGTCAAACCCAGTCAACATGCGACCTCTCAACTATCGAATAATCAGTTTCGGTTTGCACTTATATGGGCATGCCTGATTAAACATTTAACTTAGCAATAGCTTCCCCATTGAAAAACCAACCTAGTTGATTTTATTCTAGAAAGAAAGAGAAGACGTCTGTTGTGATGTTCCCTCGTAACTGTTCATTGCATTGACTCTCTTGTTGGCTGTCGACCAAATCAAATAACTCAAGTGAAAATAACCAGGCCAACCAGAAAACGTTAGGTGGTGGCCGAAAACCGTGTTCACATTCGTTTTTATGGTCAGCGTAGATCATTCCAATCAGAAATTCTTTCCACTGTTATTAAACGACTCAGCTTATCTACTGATGTAATCAGTGTAAAGTCGGCGCGGTTGGGTTGACTTCTTACCTTGACAATAAACACAGACATTCAATGTCCATTGTGCTTACAGTTGAAATTGGTGGGATTAACTCTGTGCGAGTCCTAATATAATTCCAGGTACGCAAGTAAACTAATTGCATCATAAAGTTTAAATTCTTTCATGGTTAGAAGTGCATACCTGAACAACCACGGTCACTCATCTTTAACTGGTCATAATGCAGTTTGAAAACAATTGTTATAAATGAAAGTCAAAAATGGACTCAAGATGTTCACCGATACTTTTTTGATGTAATCTGTATAAGCATCGTCGATTTTGACACATCCACAAAGTCCCATTGTCATCATTAGAAGGTACTGGAATTATCAACGAATATCATGAATTTAGATGTCTGTGTCTTCAAAACTGTTTGCAGACTGCGATAGGACCAGTCAAAGTGACTGACCTCGGTTGTCAAGATAAATTAGTTTAGACATGGAAAACATAAGAGTTTCATAAACATGTTTCGAATGATCTTACGATTTGTCCATAAGCGCTAACCGTCTCTCTTGTTCGACAAAAGCAGTTTTAATGGATATTATAACCACAATCATAGCTATACTTGTAATCTAAAGTTAATTATTTATCAATTGGGATATTTTACATTAAATGGGATTCGCTAATCATTGCTGAACTTGAACAAGACAATCTTCTTTTAGGAGGGATCTTGATTTACACAAAACTATGGACTAGTGTCAAAACCGTTCAAGCCGGCCACCCCAATGGCTTGATTTTTATCGCGTCAGTTGCTCACAGAGCTGGAAATAGCGTGTTCTGAAGATAATAAACTGATTGCAACATTTTGATGCATTTAATTTTTCCTGTTTGAGCATATCAGGCGTTTTAAACTAAACAACCAAAATCTGCATATTAATAAACGAGTAAATTATGTCCAGCTCATGTTGTATATGCAAGAAATCAATCATATCCCAAAGTGAATACAGATTTTTGAATATTCTCGTTAAGATATTCACTTGGGCTTTTTCTTCTCCATTCTTGCCGGAGATTATGATCAGTATTTCTCACACTCCTATTAAGATAGGAAAGAATAATATCTGGACGTTTCAAGTTTCGATGGACATCGGGAGCAGATTATTCGCACAATAAAGATACAATAAAACATGCTAATCTCGTTAATTCGGCGGCGCGTTAATCTTGTTGATGATTTCATATCATTTAGTAACCCATAAAGTGTATGCAAAATGAACATTCTAGGCAGAAAATTCTATGAAAATGTGTCCCAGTTTCTTACGTCAGTATGAGTTATTCATTTCGACACAACAAAATATAAGTAACCTTTTCAACGAATCAAAACAGAGTTCACTACGAACAAAGCAAAATTTGTCACTGCGGTGGTAGACTTATCTCCTTGATTCTAGAGAAAATTAGTAATATAGAAATGTTTGTTTCTCCCGAAGATTCTCTGTGCTGCTCTGTGTCAGAATCTGGAAAACACTATCCTTAGTAGACTGCTTTCCTCCCGAAATGACGTTCATTGTGTGAAAGCATATTTAATTTATACAAAACACCACACAGCCTAAACGTTGATCTCGTCTAAAATGTTTCACATCCACTTTTTCTCCTTAGAAAGTCAATTATGCTTCACAGTTGTGATACACAGAGTATGGTCGACTACATTTCGAACTGGCTGAGTAACACCAAATGTTACGGCTGGTTATCAGAAGATTCTCTCACCTCTTGGTGTATAGTACAAAGACAAACTGAGGTACTTTGTTCCTTTCGTTTTTGCCTAGTGCAGTGAAAAATTCACGTTTGACACCTGTTGCATAAGCTTCAGCAATACTTGCGCATCTATGTGTATGCCAGTTTGATAGGAAATCGGACAATCTTATCATTTAGTTATTTGAGGTGCAAATAAGCAAGGCAGGATTCTCCAAACTTGACCAATTCTGGACGTTTTGAAAGAAAAATTCGCCAAGCAATCACTCCCAGCTGAGAACCGATCTGTTATCACCCTATAGATGTGTATTTCATTCAACAAGATTTACCAAAGAAAGCCGTCATTGGTGCAAATTCGCTTAGTAGGACCGTACATTCCGGATTCCATCTCTCTTCCTGCTCCACAATGTTTTGCGTGTAACCTGGAAGTGGGGACCCCAAATGCAAATAACTGTTCGACATGCCCTATCCTTCATTCAAGGCTGGGATATAGTAACGGGGAAATAGTTACTTCCTTTCTTTTAAACACTCTCCTCTGAGCAAAATTTATTTTAGGGGACTAGCGATGCACAAGAGCAAAATTTGTTCGCAGTCTAGTCCGCCTTTCTGAACTTTACGCAATACATAGCCCTGAAAATTACGAAGATTTACGTCAATACCATTCGACATGATGTAAGATGATGTACATGGGTAGGGTTGAGACTGCATTCAATGTGCGCACTTTAATGTAGGTTGGCCAACAGGCGTGTTTGGCTCTGATAGTGGACTCACTTTCGATTGATGTCTGCTGTGTGAGTGGAACACGAATTCAGGATTCGAGTAGAGTAATCAAACTAACTGCGCCAAATGTCTCGTCAAGATATTTTCTTCGCACTTCAGGAGACGAAGCAGCTCAAGCTGTGGGTCAACGTGGTGTAGAATAGTCTTAAGTGAGAAGACTGAAGTAGCCCTTCTAGACTTGATCCCAGTCAACAGTCGCTTGTGTGCCGTGAGACTGCAGGGATCAGTCGGCCTCCGGAAAGATAGCAGTGATAGGCACAGTTTATTTGTTATCTCGGCATACGCTCCAACAGACTGCAGCACTGACATGGAGAAAGACGAGTTTTCCGATGACCTCGTCACCCTTGTTCGGAAGAGCAAACGCTCTGACATTGTAGTGGTAGCAGGTGATTTTAATGCACAAGTTGGAAAACTAAGTGCATTGGAGTCCTGTTTAGGTGGGCGATGCGCCTTGCCTGCTCGACGAACAGACAACGGGGAAAGACCTCTCCAATCCTGTGCAGATAATCATTTATTCCTATCTAGTACGAATTTCCGACGCAGTTCGCGTCGCACTGTGACATGGCGCTCTAACTCGACAGGTACTTTGAGTCAGATTGACCATATCGCAGTTAGCTACCGTTGGCGCGGTTCTGTCCAGAACTGTAGATCATATTGGACCACGTACGTCGAATCGGACCATGCGTTAGTTTTAATGCGATTTTTGCTGCAGCNTACTACTACTACTACTACTACTACTACTACTACTACTACTACTACTACTACTACTACTACTTCTACTACTATGTGAGCTATTACCATTACCACTAATACCACTGTTTTTGTCTTCAGTGTTTTGACGTTTTTCCTCGTTCTGACTATCAAACAGCATAGTTATCGGCAGCTGGTTGACCTAACCAAGTAACTGTTAGTAGAAACAAATTCTGTACCTCCTAGCTCTTCATACGCATATCCGAATCCAGTTGACCACGTCATGCGTTTCGGATTTCAAAACGACACTGGGTATCCTGTGCACGTTATTTTGCTTTGTCATGAGAATTTTATTGTCACTTAAGCATACCACAGTATGAGACTCAGGTTTTTTGCAAAGTTAGTCTGCTAAGAAGAAGACGTAGCTAAACTGGGTACAGCAAATATTGCAGCCTTGAATTCAAGTTATTGGAAGCCACAGGCGCAGCAGTTATCTTCGTTTTGCTAATTCTCTACACATTTCCATTTATATGCATGTAGACGTTGACGCAAACATTTTCATATTTTTGGTCGAATTAATCGCTATATCGCTGTACGGTATGCAAAAAAACATTTAGTTCTGAATGGTCGCTGAAAAATTCGGTTAAGTTCCTCGCCCGATTGTTTAGACTCCAAGTGGAATGCAGTCACGTTTCTCGACATATTTTTCCGAGATCGTATAGGAAGAAAGGTGGATTGGATCCATACGTGGAACAGATATTTTTAAAAACCCCGATATGGAAAATGGATAGTTCATTTCTTAGTAAGAAGACGCACTACTGAGTACAAAAGGTTCTCGAATATATCTTCGATAAAGAGCCGAAACTGACTGGAGCATATAATATTAATAATGATGTTAACTGTCAACTACTCAGCAACCCGAAGCTTGTGCAATCACGCTAGTTAAACAGAAGAGCTCTCGGCTATCTTAGTGCATTATCCGAAACGATTTTTTGCTTCCAACCCAGTAGTGCACAGAGTAACCTGTTGATGATCAAATACTACCAAGCGTTGTAACAAGGACGCAAATGGTATTTAGACCTGAATAGCTCTGGCAACAATTAGTTATTCATTTAGTTGCTTTTGAATTGTTGAAGCACCCATCTTAACATATTTCCCTGCGTTCTCATGTTGAACAATATAAGCAAAATACTATTGGTTGCATTTTTAATGGTAGATTGCAACTCACTGTCACCCGGCTCGTTACCACACTTGACTTAGCGAAACCTTATATGGTCTTTTGTCACTCCGAGTTTCAGCGTCATGGCTGTCGACTCTCCCTCGTGGTTTAGCGAGCCCTAGTCACTACGGAGTGTGCGCCGTCTGCTACACTCATACGCGAAGTATTATAAAAAAAGTCTGTTCAAACACTGACCGTGGCAGTAACGGATTACTGGATTTGATTCCTTCAGGAAACACCAGTAGACTGGGAAGCAGCTATTGCCAGTTTAATTGGAAACACACAAAGATCGCCAAGATGATTTGAACATATTAATCGGGGCAGCTGATTAGGATAAATAAATGCTACCATTGCAGTTAGGCAATCTTGGCCAACCAGAATATTTCTAATGGAATATGATTATTATGCTAAACTGGATTTGGTTCAATCAAACACCAAATTTTATTAAACCAAGAGCATTACAGTAGCATTTCATCTGACGGTGATGAGGGATTTATAGTAATTCAAAAGACTTCCTCTGTGGATTGCATTAGTCACTTCCTTTATTGTAACAAACATGGAATTGGGATTTAATTGCGCATAAGGTGAACTCACAACGGCTGAATAGGTTACCGCTGCACAGCCAACAAAGACACACTAGACTCTCGCTTGGTTTAGCCTCTCGGACGTCGTCCGTATAAAATATAGTAAAAATCGGACAGCAGTAGTTAATGTGGCCATTGTGACCTCGTGAGACTATGAATGACATTTGAATGCAATTTCTTCTGCACTGGATTTCAACAAAGATCGAATGTCGTGCATCCTTCTAAGACAGACGGAATCAAACCCTATGGGATAATGGTTGCAATGCGCCATCCACAGAAGATACTGCTTGCCGTCGAGTGATGAATCAGAAACCGCAGAACAGACGACTTCAGAGTTTCACAAATGAATAATTTACATACGTATATATGTCTCACGAGAATCGAGTCCGTAGCATCAGGAGTGTGCATGGAAGCTCGTCGTCGAAGAGTCGACAGAAGAACCACAACTGTGATTCGTTGATAATTGTTTGTCAGTTGGGCTGAGCCAACCTTAGGAACGAGGGCAGAATGGCCCAGAATATACATATGTATATATAGAAGCAGCAGGATGTAGTATCTGGATGAGTGAACAAAATTTGCCCGGGAGCACAAGACCGGTTTCGCGGTTATTGTCGCTCGTCAGGTGAGAAATATCAATCAATTCGGAGTGTACAAGTATGTGGATGTTTGGACAAGAGAGCACCGGGTATTCATACCTGACGAGCGACAATAACCACGAAACCGGTCGTGTGCTCCCGGGCAAATTTTTTTCACTCATCCAGATACTGCGTCCTGCTATATATATATATATATGTATACCATAATCTATTTTATTTTTTTCAGTTTCGCTGCACATTTTTCGTATTTCACTTTGACTTCGATGACACTATGT
>LUCM01005783.1:113136-141054 GCA_008360955.1 Fasciolopsis buskii
TCAAGCAATTCGGAGGGTACAAGTATGTGGATGTTTGGACAAGAGAGCACCGGGTATTCATACCTGACGAGCGACAATAACCACAAAACCGGTCGTGTGCTCCCGGGCAAATTTTTTTCACTCATCCAGATACTGCATCCTGCTATATATATATATATATATATACCATAATCTATTTTATTTTTTTCAGTTTCGCTGCACATTTTTCGTATTTCACTTTGACTTCGATGACACTATGTAAATCCAAGCGTAACTGAACATTCTAGTAGGTCACTTGAACTGTATTTTTGCAATCCTTGCTATTACCGTTTTAAGGCCTTGAATGAGTTTTCACGGACACATTTTCCCTGCCCGTCGATAGAATTTAACACCAAGGGGCAGTCAGTTCCGATTCAGAAAAACTTGAAAATATGTTATTTAAAAGATAGAGACGATCGGTCGTACGTTCAATCACAGGGCTCTAACAGTTAGCCCACGGTATAAGATGACTGCCATCTATCGTGAAACCGCCGGTTTTCTTTCGTCTTGACGTTTCTGCGCATGTTTCGAACTATTGGTATCAGGGTTTTTAGTAGATTCTAAAGCTTGAGACAACTGATTTCTTGGAAGCATTCATTTTCTAACTAAAAATCACATGGTCAAGTATTAAAGAACTTAGTGTGCTAGCCTTAGAGGCAAGCCATCGAGCATACTCTGACAGCCTTGTTTCGTACTCAGAGCTGTATTTTACACTTTTTTAATTTTGTTTCAGTTGTATTTTTTCTGCTGTCTGAACATCTTAATCTTTCTGCCAAATTGACCACAGTACAATGACAATCAAAATTCACAAATCCGAAATATACCCTGAAAGCATGGTGTTTGCAGAGACTATTTTTCCACTTGCATTTATTACCCACTGACGTTATTACTTTTACTCTAATTTATCTGGTTTCTGAAAGAATATTACCGTATGGTTTAATGGTAAAAGTGATAATCGTGTCTGACACCGTGGTCACGCAATATCCATTCTCGTACTTGGACGTTGTCCCAATTATGTAGTACTGCTGGGAAATGAGGGAACAGGATATTAGGTAAAATGACCGATGACTCATAAATATCAATGAAAATGTGATAAAATATCCGACTGATACTACTCACCCGCTGACTTCAAAAACGAAAACCTAATAAACTAGTGGTAACAAAATTTTGCTTCAAGAAAATGCGGTTGAGGTCACAGTATGTTCTCCAGCTGAGGCTTCACAGTCACTATTTTTCCACTCCTGTTGCATTGAATAGCTATCAGAAGGTTTATATGCACTGAGCGCTCGGTATTTTGCTTAGCATGTTGTTCCAAGTTCAGTACATTTTGTTATCGACTATTATATCCTGAAAAAATTGCCGAAAGCTTTGAATGCACACCATTTCATTTTCACCTCTCCTATCTGAGTACACACAAAACAGCGACTAGAAATGTTAACGGAGAGGGGGTTGGAAGATTGCAATGTGCCATATAGATCTTACGAGCGTATTGCTTAATAGAATTTGTATTGATTGCTTGCCTGAAGGCCTTTGACTTATCAGCATCTTCGTGTGTGACGGAAAGTTCGGCCATTGGAAAAAGCGATTCTTTCTCGCATAAATGTGTGCGGTATGCTGTCTGGTTGCACAAACCTCTTTTGCATAGGAAAAAAACAATACCACTAATAATTTCGTATATGCAAAACAGATGTTACTGGGTCTAAGGTACCCGACAGCACAAGCAGTGAAGTTATCTCACTACTCTCCTAGCCCGTCAGCCATCTACGACATCCAGTTGCCAATTCGCTGGTGCTGCTCCGTTCAGCGAAAATGCAAGGCGTATGTATGCACTGCGCATTCCCATCCTAACGACCGTTCTGGGAAAATCAGATGAATCATGCTGTAGGCAGACAGATTTTGGGTGGGCAACCAATCGATGATAGGCAAATTTGTCCAATCATCTCCCAAGGTCAAGGACAGACTGGACGTGCGTGTGCGCCCCATTTGCGTACATTCAGGTGCGTAACCTTAGGTCTGGTGGCGTATGTGGGTTGCACATGTCCACGAAATTTGTCAGTGTTCGTGGACTACGCGACTGCAGGCCAAGCTGCTAGTTAGTCTAGGCACCGGAGAAAAGTATTTCGCGGATTAGAATTTTTTTACTCTTTCTCGTGTTCATCAAGGAATGTTATGAATTAGTCAAACTGCTGTGGATTACTTCCTGCTGAACATTGGATGTAACTGGAAATAAACAGTTGAAAAAACAACACATACTGGAACAATTTCAACCAAAGAGTTAAGCATATTGTGACAGGTAAGTGGATCCGTTGTGGGGAAGATCAGTTGTGCAGTGTGATCATACTTTTTTCTCTGAATCACCCCTAAGGCTGTGGTATGTGTTGGTCATTAGGAAAAGCCTCCTGGTGTATGGGTCGAATATTATAATAAAACGTAATATCATTACTAGTCCTGCTACAGGATCCGCTAAAGTATGGCAGTAAGAACAGTCATCGGTGACCTGATAATGACACTACTTATTAAGATACGGTTTGCCAGCCGTCGACGGTCGTGCTCTTGGTCCTAGTGGGTCTGATGGAAAGATTCCAATCTCAATAGGTAGTGTCTAGGATATTGAATCAGTGCAAGCAATGGTGGTATTTTTTATTTCTGCTTCATTTACTTTATATGTATACCTAATGGAAATTGGTCTTCGGCCGTTTTATCACCTGGTACCAAAACTTTGACGGCACAATTTCTTCCTCATCCTCACACCACTCACATGACCAAAACACTGCCAATGTGTCCGGCCAAGAGTGGGAAAGAACCTTAGGAACAAGTTTCTTTCCCTAATTTTAACTAACGTTTTCCGGTCATGTGAAAAGTTGTATCTATGGTGTCCGGATAAAGGACGTTCATACAAAATCTAAGGGGACATCTAGGCAGAGGGAAAAAAGAGTCTGCATACCTTACAAACGTGGAAATCTGTAGTGATTGATTATCCATTTTTTGTGTCGAAAATGGGTGTAATGAAAATCGTATTTTCCAAAGTATGTTGAACGTATGACACTGGTTGCTATGTTCCGTTCCAGATCATTTTGCTCACATATATGCATTTCTAACGCAAAAACATCTAATTCAAATCGCAGGGATTTAAGCGAATTTACCGTGGGAACAGTCATCCCGTTTTGCAATATAAATTAACGTGTCATTGGACAAATCGGATAACGTGTAAATTAGATGTAGTGTTTTTGGTAAAGATAGTCATCTGAGAAAGGCCGAGCACATTTTGGTTAAGGAATCCATGAAGGGAAACTAAAAGCAGGTTTTAATTGAGTTGAGTGAATTATTGTTTACTTGTTGACGTATAAATGTAGTGCGGGTATCACACCATGTATGCCATACCTCGGATTCAAAGAACTCATCTTCCTAGGTGCCGCACTTGCCTTGGATCTAGTAATATCTCTTCCAAATGTGATCAGTCAGAATGGAAATACGGAAAATATGATTACTCTATCAGTAAAATTATAAGACCAGGTGTATGATCAAAACGATTACCTTCGTGACATAGTTAAACCAATGTGAGTTATCTAACCCATTCATTCCCTGTGTAGTCTGCACTCTTAGACTGTCTTTTAGAGACCCAAGTGGATGAAATGAGTGACTTGTATACCTCAAGCTTTAGGAAATCGAACCCATCCCACCGGCAAATTTTACAAATAACATTTGATAGGTGTTAGTCTCCTTACACACACCCACAAAAACAAATCCTTCACGATAGCCTAAAAATACATATAAATCGGATAAGATAACGGTTAACTACTGGTTTGTCCCAGCTCGTCCAACTGGCCGTTGACTCGCATTGATTAAGCAGTTTACACCATGCTTAAAAATTGTCACATCTGTTAGCCAACGTGATTCGATTTCGTATGGTCGCCTTTGGGCAGAACTGTTTGCTGAAGAAATAACATTTCTGCGACTTTCCCGGACACGAGGTTTGGAGGGCAAGTGGTACGCAGTTTTAGGGTCATATTCAGCATAAATTAAGCAGATATTTATCTGATGGCATTTTTAGATACTTTCAGCACTAGAAGTTTTCACGCGAACTGCAAAAATAAGCTGCCAGTTCATCGTTAACGCGCCTGGTCGACAGTACTTAGCGGAGGTTGGATTACTCAGTACAATGCACACGAAAGCTTGCTTCAAAATTAAGCTGATGGTCAATTGATCAAAATCACAGCGTTTCGACCTGAAGATCCGAATTCTGCCATCGCCGGTCAACTTTTCTACCGGACAGTTCTTTGTTAGTCGCGTCCTCTCCCTGAAAAGTGGTGGGAATTGTTGTCTCCTCATTATGAAAAGCAAAGATAAAAGCAAGAAAACTTTTACGTTTCCAGTCAAACAGACTTTACAGTCCCTTGGCGCTTTGGAAACGGAACGTGTTCACAAGGTCAATATACCGCACGAAAGCTGTGCTGTTTGAAAAAAGCGATTTTAATTTCCATTAAGTTGGCAAATTTTGTGGTTTTGGACTAGCATCGTCCGTTGACGATCAGAAGACAGTTGCGTTGTAAAAACGACAACCACGACAGATTTTCCTATAGGCTAACACTTGGTTTAAAATTGCCAGTCAGGTTTTGCGGCATACTCGTACAAAACGGGATTTTCTCTTCCTTCCAACAAATTGCACATAAGACCGGTAAAATATTAGCAACAATCGAGAAGAAATATTATTATGTCCACGACGAATTCTTTGAATCCGAGGTATGGCATACATGGTGTGATACCCACACTACATTTATACGTCAACAAGTAAACAATAATTCACTTAACTCAATTAAAACTTGCTTTTAGTTTCCCTTCATGGATTCCTTAACCAAAATGTGCTCGGCCTTTCTCAGATGACTAACTTTACCAAAAACACTACATCTAATTTACACGTTATCTGATTTGTCCAGTGGGACGTTGATTTGTATTACACTTCTGTTGCAGATGGATAATTAGCTTCACTCAACATTGGAATTTTATCTTGTTCTTATGATACTCAGGCAATTGAAAAATGTATATTGAATGTTTTGGGGGAAATTAGTCGCATTTGACTTCTACTCTGAGGATGCCAAATTAGCCTACCAAGTTGCAGGATGGTGTGAATCATTGAGTTGCAGAGGTGAATGGTTGAATACTTTTGTAATTATCTCAGTAACTCCCTGTTCACATGCGGAAAAATGGCTAGAAAGACTATGAATCCCACAAACTGAGTGGTAACTAATAAGCTCCAAGCTTTCCTACTTTTTCACGCATTATAATATTGAACTGGTTTACGACATGGACAAATACTCTGGACCTTCCTCTTGGCATCAATGCAGGCGTTCAGCAAAGAATTTCGGTCAAAAAACGAAGCTTCAGTGAACAGAGGGGTAGTTTCAATTAACCATTCATACGTATACTGAGGAAAAATTGGCTATAAAATCTGTCATGAGACTGGGGTTAGTTATTACTTAATAACATCGTTATTTTGCTAATAAAACACGGGTTATTCTAACCAACTATATCGTCAGATAGTCGTTATAATTGCGATACCTAAAGATGACAGTTTGACATTCTGTAAGATTCTCATTTTATTGCAAACCGGTTCACATAGCTGAAAAAAGCCCAAGTATTTTCTTCTCTTCTGGACTATTTGTTTGTTGTGGTAAGTAACTATAGTTACCAAATTGCTCACATTGTTCTTGTTAGCGCCTATGACAGCCAAAATTTTATTCGACAACATGGCTGAGCTATCGATCGAAAACGAGATGACTGTCCAGACTGGGTTAGTTTGAGATGCGGAATGCATACACATTCATTCGGACATTATCACTGTTTACACAGTCGCGCTAGATCAGATGTTGGAACAATGCGGCCTTTCAGCCAAATGTATTTGACCATCACAATGTAAATTAGTCGAAATATCAGTCATATTCTCTATTGTGTAACGTCGCTCACTCATCAGTCGCACATCCCGGTTGGTTTATTTAGAAGATTCAAAAAGTCCACGTAGTCAGATTTCTAAGCACAGTACTGAGCACAATATCTCTGCACGAAACCTACTGAGTACAACTATGCTTTTACTGGTTTGTCATATATATATATATATATATATAATAAAAATATGCATTGTTGTATATCATTTTGGCGAACGGTAAGCTGTTGCATGAGAACATGCAAATTTTAGCTAATTAGCAAACTTAGTAGTCAGTTGAACGCAAAGCACCAAGCTTTTCTTGTCCGCTGAGCAATAGCTGCATCATGCCAGTTTCAAATTCTAAATTGCTGGCTCACTGTTTACCACAACTATCTTATCCAAGTACGGATGGAAATGCCTGACACATTTTTAACGATCAGTACAATATGACAATCTACGTGGGTGCAGAGGTGGAGTCACGTTATCCGATTCTGGTGTTGGCATTTCGTGACCATACAAAACCTTTACCTTTCCACTCGAACGGGCAGATACGCTGTGCCGAGTTGAGGAAACAACAATGTTGCACAAAATTCAGTCATTTCATTTAAATTACAAACGCAAACAATCATGTTTATGTGTGCCTTATTACGCAACAGTGTTTTCTTAGTTAGTGAACAGGGAAATGTTTAACTTACCCTTGTTTCTTGCCATATTCTTATCCGCATACGGCATACGGCCGAAGTCAAGCAACAAATTCTAAGACTTAGGGAATCAAGCCTATTTCGGACGTTGACGGTGGGCCTAAGATTTGACGAAGCTTGTTGGTACATTTCACTTCGTGTAACGTAGTGACATAAGCTCCTAGATAAGGTTGGAAAACCTCAATATTCTCCTCAATATTTTGAGCTGACTTTCAGAAACCGGGAGAATGTTTGTCTTGATTTATTTCTAATGTACGAATTTCAGCATTAGAAAATTACTTTAGATGGAACGATGAACATAAGAACGTGATTGGCTGGGGAACCTATGATCAACCTGATGTTAAACTTCATTGCACAATCCGTGTTCTTAGGCAGACATGTTTAAATGGGTCCAAAGTTCACATTAGTCATGGTTACCTTTTATCCATATGCGCATCGAAAATTCGATAGACTTTAGGTCTCGGTTGGTGCATTGTGATTTGTGCGCTGGGAACGTAAACAAATTACAATTTTATTAACTCGAACGACAGTGCAAAACTGAAGCTGCTTGTCAGTTAATCAACCCCACACGAATTGAGCAAATCGTATTTAGTCTATCGCATAATTCATAATACCCCCCTTCTTGGTTCCACCAGGAAGCACGAAACGAAAGTCTGCTAACTGTTCATGGGTATAATGTAAAGGGATGCACGTTTTGTCCTCCATGATTTCAGATGATTACTGGTCGATATTTGCAAATAATCTAACTGCATCCTGCAACCGGTGCGAATTTATGAGGCACACGTTTCCCAAACTGACCGATTCAAGATGGGTTTGTTTACTATAAAGAGAACAGCTGCTACACATTAGCTCTCGTCGTTCCAAGCACGATTATACTATTATACTGCTCGTCAAAAATTCCTCGGCATACAAGTTTACCTCTATAAAACTGCAAGGTCAATAGGACTGGGACGTTTATCTAGTCTGAAACGTTTTCGGTTCCCAATAAAATGCTTGTAAGTAACAGTAAATTACCGGTTTTCAAACAATTGTTTGTCGATAAAATGAAAGATAGTCTGTTTTCGACGAACCCGTTTTTGAAAATATTTTCTTTCAGAAGAATTGCTATTGACTCAGTCTTTATTATTCCATCATCCAAATCCATAAATGCGACAGTAGGAGGTTTGTCAGTAGTCTGCAATCCCCATGTGTTTAACACCTGTTAATTCAGCCATACATGGGTAGCCTATTTGGTCGCATTGGATTAACAATATACAATTTATTTGTCGATTCTACTGGCTTACTTAGGGCACCAAAAAGCAACAATTATTCATGCATTGCGTAGCTATTATTCAAAATATTATCTTGCAAGAATCCAACTATGGCAGGGAATGGTATTCATTCGATTTTTTAGACTTTATAAAGGATTTTCTCGGTTGAAAACTGCATACATGCAAAAATATCCGGCTCCCAGTGGTGTAATACCGATGAAATATGCGTTGGGAATTATGATGATGAAGACGAAATTAGCAGAAACGTAATGACGCCCACTTCTAGATAGGTATTTTAATGTTAAGGTTGTAGTTATTACTGGTTCCTCTACATGAAAAAACTCAATATATATGTGACGTCATTATACACTAATTCGCAAATCATTTTTTTGTGGTTCACCGTTACTTGCTATCGACTGGAAGTCAGTCATTCAGTTCTATCGTATTTTTCGCTGTTCCCATGTTGTTTACATTATTTCTCAAGATTAAACCAAAGACAAGTTTCAGCATCTGACAGGCGATCTCCAATGAATCACAAAAATAATTTAGGCCTTTCTGGACTAAAGAACCCTCAAATGTGAAGTTCATCTTCTGCTCTCCTGTACCTCGCCAAGAAACGACAACCTGAATACCTGTTTTGTTTATAACCACCAGTAAGCCAAGCGGCGCCATCTTCAATTTTGAGCAGTGCTTAAAAATGCACATCTGTCCAAACAAAATTAAAAACCCCTAACAGCATTCCTAACAAGATTGCAGATCACCAGTTACCATTGGGGCTGAATCAACCATGTTGCGATTCATCAACAAGTGAGGACAAAGTTGTACAATTTTTTGTGACGTACTGTCCGCCGTAAGGAATCCGTTCTGAATCCGTGTTTATTCACGGAAAAGCAAATCGTTTACTTCGGCAGGACTCGAGTTGTCAGTGAAACCCACAGCATCTGCGATAGTTTCTACCTAGCCTGGTCAAACAATTATGCGCTGCAGGTGTCCAAGGTTTTGATGATGATTTCACTATTGTGACAGTAAGATGAACCATTTCTCATGGAAATCGCCCTCTCTGAACACACAGCTGATCATGAAGATATTCTTCTATTGATATGTTGATCAAAAGTGGGTACTTGTGTTACTTATTAACAGTACTGCAAAAAAAACAAGTAGTTTGTATCTTATTTGACTATGGTGGTTTTCTGATAGCAGTGAACGGTGTAGAAAACCCCTGACCTGGATATTTTACACTTATCCTCGGCGATATGAAATAACGCCGCAATTATGGCGCACACTTAAATGCCTAAGTGGAACGAAAACCGCTTTATACAATTTTTACAACTTCTGACACGAATAGTAATTTGTCTCACGGAAGAGCGTGCATTCTTTCTTACAGTCCACCGGCATGAGGTCAGTTTGAATTTGTCCTAACATTTGGACTCCTACACCCCTATCGTAAGTCACCTAACTCGATGAATGCTTGAAACCAATTGGATACTCGAGGCCTACATGTTCAAAGATATATATATATATATATATATACAAATTATTCTAATTACAAATGAACATTTCCCCCAAATGCCCGTGATATTAGTTAATGATATGAATGTGTACGCATAATAATAACCAAAAACAAGCACATTACCAAGACTTATTGTTTTTAAAATTTTTTTCTTATTTACTCGTGTTCTGAACTTGTGCAATAGTGGGTATTTTAGGCATTTGCAATCTCCGGTACTAAGATGGTGAGTGCAGTGCCGCGCCAAGCGGAGAATTCCCAAAGGGGAAATCGTGAGACAAGTCTGTTTTGCACGCTGTAACGGGCTGAAGGCCAGATAACTGAAATATTTCCCAAATTGAATTTTGTCCTAGTGCAATGATGTCAAATCTTCAAAGAAAAGTTGCAACTGATAATAAAATTTGTTAGGTGTGTTTCTACTCCATCGAGCTGGATTTTCACCAGTCACTTTGAAATCTAATTGGCATTATTATTTTTAGTGAAGCTGAAACTAAAATCAATCATTTTTGCTATGAATAAGAAAATAACTCATTTTGGTTGCTAGATGGCTTCCCAAATATCTGAGTTGTGTGAATTACCATACAACATTTGGGCTGTTATTTAAAATTTACTTTTAGTCTTCAGTTTTATAGATGCAGTACATTATTCAGAGAAAATATACTAGTCTCTTTTCTAAGGCAAAGCATTCAAATTCCAAACTACAAATTACCGGATTCATTGTGTATTGTGTAACCAACACAACGATTGTATACAGCTGCGTGAATAAACTGTAGACAAGAGATAAGTTTTGACCAGAATTTTCATGACTTTTAATTTATTGATTGGTAGAATTTATTGTCGAAATTGGCGTCCAATCACTGCAAGGCTCTTAGGTATAAATAAACCAATTCTGCCACATATCATTTCGAAAAACCAACACTGAGCTTCCAGAAATTTCTGCACGTAGCGTTGGTAAAACCTAGTGTCTGTCAGCACGATCTGATTCACGCAATTGCTCCACAGAAACAAATTGAGCTGAAGCAAATGTGAAACACAGGCAAGTGTTGTAGAATTAGTTGAATATTTTTGAACCAATCTGCGAAAGGTGGGAACTTAGTTCTTCACATGAGAACAATAACCACACAACAATTACAATGATCTCAACATTATGAAAACCAAGGAGAAAATTATTATGCGGTCTATTTAGTCAGCTGGCTAAAATTTGTTAGAACAATACATTTATAGTCTGAACACAGAGCAGACCTGCCTGCTAATGAGAGCGTACCTGGATTGCGGATAAAGTAAAACCCACCATCCTCGCGGTCAACCGTGAATAAGGTAATCTCAAGCCTACCGAATACGCAACCGTGGACAAACAGCCACACTGTTAAGGGCTTGGTGAATTTTGCCCCGTAAGTCATCTCCCCAAACATAACCACAAGGGCCCGATGGTGATACCGTAGCGTGTAGAGTGTAGCCCGTCAAACAANCGTTGGGGAGGAGGTCGCATCACGAATCAAAAAAAGCCAGAGCAGCTTTTGCGAACCTGCGACACTCGTGGTGCCGCCATCGCATCTGACTTTCCTTCAAGGGAAGGGTCTGCAATGCCATAGTTCGTAGTGTTCTGCTCTTCACGGTTGCGAGACTTGGTCTATCCGCGTTGAGGATGCTCGACGACTTTCTGTGTTCGACCACCGATATTTCCGGAACATTGCTCGTGTCTGGTCGGAACATCGGATGAGCAATGGCGTCGTGTGTTGGCTACAGACAGTCCTCGTCTGACTCAGGTAATCGCTCTTCATCTCCTTCGGTGGATTGGACACGTACTGAGTATGCCTGTCCATTGTCTGCCTTTTCGTGCTCATTTGCACATGGTGGGGAAAGCTGGAAGAAGCAACGCGGCGGTCAGGATGTAACTTGGGGTAGAGATGTGAGGAAGTTAGCTTCGGTTTTGGCCTCGGTTGGTGCTTCCTGCCATTTTGGTTGATGAGCAAGAGATGAGGATTATCGTTCGTTGGAGAAGCTGAGAGGTGTGGCTGAAAACCGAAGTCAGTGTCGCGAATGTTGTGTGGCTTGTCTGTAGAACTGATTTCCCATAAAATACGCTTCGAAAACAACCAAAAATCACAAAATGTGTTCGGTGGAATAGCGACACCATTTGTCTTTGTTAAGGTTCATTATTTGTTCCCTCCTGTTTTTCCCCTCTCTGCGCTTCTGTTTACATGTTGCGTTGGCGTCCTGCCTCTTTCAATGTAAATGGACGTTTATTCAGTCATTAACTCTATCGGGCATTTGTTTCTAGCCTTTGCTAAAGTTCTGATATGTAGTCATTCTCTGCAATTCCTAGTTAGGCATTGTTTTTACTGAAATACTTTATTTTGTTCGTGTGATGAAACAATCATCGCACTCGTACTATCTTCTGTCTGGATTGACGTAAACTGTAACGCGGGATTTACCAAATCAACCATCCTCAGGACTTTCCATTGCTTTCATTTCAATCAGTGCACATGGCATAAGCTTTAGTTTATCCTACCACTCACGAAGTCAGTTCAATCAAATCGTTGCCCCTTGTGGAACTATGGGAGTAGTTAATGTCTGTCGTTTATAAAAATGAAGCTCTCTTAACTAGAATAACACAAGTTACTCAGATAGTGCTTTTATTTTGAATAAGACGACTAACTGCTAATCATTTATTTGTTTCTATATCGAGGAATGTCGCAAGAAGGTTGATCCAATCACATCTTCAACAGGTTGCCTCTTGAGTAGATCGCGATACATTAAATGCAGTATCATTTAGTGAAACAGGGTACTTCTGATTCTTCTAATTAAGGCCTTGAAACCATTCGATAAGCTACTACGAGTACCGTAAAAACAACAACAGTTCAGTTTCTGTAACGTGGCTTTGTGAGATCCTAAAGTGCCAGCATGGCTTCGGCGAATGCCTGCTTAACGCAGATACAGTACCTTCGTATTTTAGCCTAGCGAAATCGGGATGTCTATCATCTGTTTTGCACGAGAATCACAACAACCAACTTCTCGCAGCATAATAATTGCTTCTTGTGACCAGAACTGCTTCCGCCAAACTAACTCATAATATAGTCATGGACTAATTAATACCTTTCACTGTGAGTCGTACGTCAAGAAGCTGCTTATAAGTGATGTTTAGCAACACCAATTATCTGCCCGGCATATTCCAATAAAATGTTTTTGAGACGTTATCAAAGTGCACTAGTTGTTTGCAGTAGTATAACTTTGCAGCTAATGAAATCTGCCGAGTTACACTGTTTGCCAATGACGAGATTCCCCTCACATTGTGCACATGGGGAGCAACCGCATTTTACCTGTTTGCTGTCCAAGGTACATGCTTTGAGCCGACAGGAGATTGCGTTTGGGAAGATGGCCCTAGTAAATCTGCGCAGCTTTCGGTTACTTTCGACTTGGGTGAATGGATTACTGAAGGTACGGGGAGTGCATTTTGTCTGATAATTCAAAGACAATAAAACGATAGGCACATCCCGGGAAAAGCAAATTATGTGTAGTAAAAATAATTTACTTATTAGAAATCATTATCGCTTCATTGGCCAGCCCAAATCATAGTTTCGCGGTTATTCTCTTCAGCATGGTTTAAGCGGATTAATCACCTGTCACTGCATAAATCACAAGATCCAAACCCAAATTCGACGTTGGTTTTGTAGTCGAAAACTATTCGCTTTGGTTCGGCTCGTTGCCACGTCTAATCCATTGGAACCTCATGTGGTTCTGCACCATTGCAATCTTTATTGTCATGGTTTCCGGCTGCCCACAGCTCCCTTCCCCTCATTTTTACCCACCCATCCGTGCAGTGAACCCCAGTTCTTATAGAGTAGGCCGTATGAACCAAGCTTGTCATAAAAATTTTCAAAAACATTTGTACACTTTACAATGTTCGGTTACTGAAAACTCCTGGGATCCATGATACCTCAGAAAACGAATACATATTTACTAAATTCTGTCTCCGAAAATAACAGCCAACTACACTTGTCGAGATGATCATAAGATGCTTGTATAGTAAGAACCAGGTTTGATAACTTCATAAGAGGTAAAAATCAGTTATCACGCTGTCGGTAACTGAATGTCTTTCCTGTTTTTGTCATCGAATTTCGGATCGCACTTTTGCCTATCCCTTCTCTCACTCAAATGGCCCGGGTAGTCAAGCCCCAGGGCACTGGTACAGCGTGGGTAGACTAGGGCATTGTATCTCAGCTTTTCGTTAACTGCCATTACAAAGCAAATATATGATATCACAAAACAAATTGTTTCGACAAATTAATTTGTTTGAGCCAAAAATATGCCTCAAGATTCGCGATCTCCGCGACCAAAATAATGACATCTGGTTGTGTGGCCTAGGGAAAATATTAGGGAACCTAATTCCAAATGAATCAACAGAAATGGTTCCATTTCTTTTTACTTTTTAAATAACCAACTTTAGTAATAGCTTGTGGTTCAGCACGTGACGGACAACGATATCTAATAGGTAGCAGGGAACCAACGTTCATCCACTGAGATATAGAAATGTGTTGGGCAACTGTGCTTGAAAAGGTCTGTCTGTAGACGAACAGGATTGGCTGGCCCTGATCCACTTGTAATCTCCTTATGTGTTCTACGGAGTGCTTCGTTTACTGACTCGCTCCAGTCCACCTTTGCAATATTCGGCATTTGGGAATCGTTTGAAGATTAAAAACACTTCCTACATAGTCATAGATACCTGATCTGAATGTCGATTTCACAGTTCTCCGCTTAGTCCACATCAGAAATGAACCACGAAATCCTGATTTGTATGCAATCGTTTGTATTTAGGGCACTCAGAATGAGCAAACTGGTGAATGTCGTTTAACATGATGTGCGCCTTCCATCTCATCAATCGATAGGACTTGTTGTATGCTTGTGCGAACCACATGGATTCCTGACCTAAAACCCACGAAACATATTTGTTTTGGACGGCAGTTTTTTCTTCTCATTTTGGTCGTGGTCTGATTATGAACTTGACGACGCAATGCTTTTTCGTTTGGCTCGGACCACGTGGAATTGCATGCACAATAAGCGTGACAATTTATACGACCGTTTGAGAACGACAGTTGTGTAAATCATCCGCCCTCCCTCTTCCTCAGATCAGAAGCTAATTTACATTGGCATTTATCACACGCACCGAAACGCGCAAACGGAAAATCCATCTGGATCCAAAGATAAGATTATCGATCCGTGACACAATTTGTCTTATAGGTGTTTCTGATTTTCTTCCGGTGAATGAGCACAAACGATTCACACTGCTTTGGCACTCGGGTAAAGACAACCTTTTCTCTGTTACACTTTTTTATTTTTCTTGAATACTGACTAGTGTTTCAACCGTAGAAGCGCACACGGATTCAGATTCGTTTGATCTGTGGTCAGAAATATCGAATCCGAAATCGAAGAAGTGTTCAATCATTTGAAAAAGGCATATGAAAAAAACCTACCAAATGTTTTGCACTTTTTAGGTGATATACAAAAAGTCTACGGAATTCAGGTCGCAAAGATTTTCTACGTAAGATATGAGACGGTTTGGTTGCGAAATAATTGCTAGCTGACGTGTGAAATTTCCAAAAGTTTGCAAGATCACACTGACGGTTGGGAACACGATTTGGATCTTGCCATTATCAATCTTGAGAGCGAACGAAATGCAAATGTCAAACTGGATAAATCCAGTTTTATGGTAATTTTCGAATCCGGACCGAATGAGGTTCGGAGTCTATCGGGAAGTCGATACGCCTTGTGGTGTTTTCATGTAAGTAATTTCCCAAAAGTTATTCACAGTTCACATCGGTTTGCTTGTTTTCTGTTTTTCTGAAACCCTATTTGTTTACAAATTAACTGAAGTGAATTAGTTTCGGTGATTAGGCTAATTAATTAGCTAATTAATTTTGCCTGTATCATGACTGAAACTTGTGGAATGAACGTGTCAATTATTCATCCCTTTTGAAATTAGTTGGAACTGCTGTTTTAGCCAAGCGTTAGCAAATGGGCATGCGTCCTGAGTCCTAGAATGTTAAAGCGCAACTGCGATGAGATAAAACCTCAACCAACATACCTAGTGACTTAACTTTTTTCAGCCCAAATCATTTTTTTGTTATTAATTACACGGACCATACGCTTTTATCACCGACCACCGTATGGGAACATATTCCGGCAACAAACAAATACGTGGAACGACGGAAAACCAGTTGGGCAAATTCGGGTAGAGCATGCTCGGTGGATCCATAACCAAACAAAACTTAAACATGCAAAACCTGCTTTATCAAGTCCCTACCAGGATAAGCTTCACTAAAGTCGAAATAATGTATCCGTGGTTGTTTTTGGCGATGTGAAAAGTCGAATGTAAGACACCGTCATAGCTTAGTGTCAGCAACGGGATGAACCTTGCTCAAACAAACTGTTTGGGCTTGCTAACTTTCGTGTCGAAAAATGGAGTTCACAGGAGAGCTCTTTTTGACAATTACCACAGTTGAATGTTTGTTTTACTAATCGATGTTGCACAGAGCATACACTCAGTCTTCGAGAGTTGGTGAAACAGCACAAGTACACAAATTTATCACCCGTACCCACACGATTTATCTTGCTTTACTACTAGGATCATTAAGCCGAAGTTCTCCCATAAACTACATGCTAATCCATTTGAAATGAATAAATCAAACTTGCACTTCATATAAGAATTACAAACTTGCGATAAATTAGCGTAAAAATTCTAAGGCATCTCGTAATGTGACATGAACCGTTTCTTCAGTGACCCGTTTTCATGTGTTCCCATTGAAATCCTACGAAATGTCACGAACAAAATAGAGCTGTGTTTTGCTAGAACTGAGACATTCTGCAGATCCCATTCATTCTAATGCTAGTTGTATACCGAGTCAGTCTAATCTTACGGACTGCCTCAAGAGAATTATGCGGAAGACATGAAGTACAGCGCGACAAATGTACTTGTCAAGTGGAAACTGTCGATTACATTTTTTTCAGCCTTGACTGGCACGGCTGTTTGTATCCGTCAGTCGACGGCTGTACAAATCCATATGGTGATAATTAATAATGTTATTTCCAACAAGCAAAAAGAAGACTCGCTCCAATTGATTAAGATAGTTGTTCATGTGAATAGTGTGGATTCCTGCAGATGATTTAATCCGAACATAATTTCGTCTGTGAACACATTTTACAATAATTTTTCTACTCTCAGTCTGTAAGCATTATTATGGAATAAATTTCGTTGCAGTTCTAATTTCCTAATGTACAGTTGGTTTTATATTACACGGTATGGAAATCCTTTTCGGCAAACAATGGTGATCCATTTTTAATGCGTCGCGACTAGAGTTCGAACGCCACCATGAATAATAATAATTAATTTGGTCTGTGCTAGTAGTGTGAAATTGTATGATTCATGAAACTATTCGCCATGCCATTTCTACGCTCAACACATCAGTAAAAATACATAGGAACAGTGTACAGCAGTTTCATCCTTCTTCGGTACCATCATTTAAGTTAAGTTCGACTTACAGTCGTTCGTTCCGTGTTCGCGTTTCGGTCCGGGCCTGGTGGATATGTACTGCAGATGATTTAAAACGAGGTTGAAACAATTTCACGGAGTTTCCATGGTTTCCTAATGGTGAGCCAGGAATAGACGTCATAGCGAATAATTTCATGGACGACAAATTTGTTTCCCACGTTCTTTTGATATTATTTTCACTCGCCTTCGGTTCGAGCTCATATTAACGACACGATGGATTTGTCCACTGTTCATGATTTCTAGCCTAAGGGGAACAAAGAGGGTCTAGTTAGATTTGGTGCATCTTGTAGGTCCATCTGTTTCTATTTAAAGGCTAGTAGTGCTGCTTGTTTTCTGTCTACGACAAACCATAATGTGGAATGCAGAAATATGAGAAGATTTTGTTTAGTATCCTTGGCGAGATTCAGCGTCGAGTAGGGCATTCCTATTGCACGGATTTTTGATAAAACTTCCACCGACTGCAGACGAATCTCACGGGGCCATTGTGCACACCATCCTGGTCTATGGCAACATTGCTTTGTATTTGAAACGTGTTTTTGACCTGGTGACTTTCTTGTGAGAACTGACACTGTTTTTTCAGACTTCCTAAATAATTCCGAAATCTGAATCATAGCATGAATATTACAGTTGTTCGGACAGTTTTGTCTGCGCATTAAATGCTGATTTTTTAAATCTAATTGCACCATAATGGTCCATTACTAACTGCAGCACCTTTCCACCACCGAATACTGGAAGTATAGCTTTTCTTCCACTCACTGTGATTGCCAGTAAACATTACAAATTTCATGGTCCTGACTAAACGTTTGAAAAAATAACTTCTTCAGAAATTTACGGAATACTGTGGGTTTCACTGATGTTTTAGGCACTGATACTGTATAGTTAGTGTTATAATTAAAAACTCTCTCACCAGCCACATGGATTTTCTAATCAGTTTCGTATTTGATCGCCTTGGCAATCTTCTTCTTTGCCGTATTACTTTTTTGTAAGGACTTACGTTTCCTTTTTCATCATTTAAACACTCAGTATGCAGACATAAACGTGAAACCAATTCACTCACCAACAAATTGAAATTTTCTGCATGCGTTGCTTCGTGCTCCAAGAAGTTCCAAGGGATATACGGTTTGTCGCGACTTCAAGACGATCTCCAATCCATGGTTTGATGTAGGAATGACGAGCTACGAGCTACGTGCACTCACTTCAGAGACCGTTATTATTAGTTCATCACTCTTGGACTTTAACATTTGACGTTGCTATCCGTATCAAAATCGACACTAGAGACAGATGCCAGTGGGAGATTAATCTAATCTTGACTTGTTTATCGGCGTAAGATTTGGCTGTCCCATGAGACAGCTGAGAATCACTAGGAAAATTCGTGAAAGTCTAATTGCTTCCCACTTACGGTCTTATTTTTCAGGTTTACTAACAGTCCGAGTCACTAATCGGCGAATCACGAGGACCAAATCTGTGCACCTGTAGGGATCAGATACGGTGTATGACATTCCCCGACATTTTACCAAGCCAACTGATTTGACTATCTAGGTATGACGTCAAAATTTAATGCCGACAAAAACTTCGAAATCAGCGGTGTTGATATTCCAAAGTGAAAAGGGAACGAGTAGTTTTGATGCGATAGCTGAAAACCAAAGGCATTATTTTTTACAATCTTGGTCTGTGACCATTGCGCAGCTCGAGTCAAGTGTTTTATCCTCATCCACTATGGGCTACCATTTGTCTGATCAAGTTCCCACTACCTCTAAAATATGGCAAATTTTCCCGGAAATAGAAAGTGCTGGGCTTGAATTCGTCGCACACCTTTATTTTAACAATGTTCTGCTTGCCCATTTGTTGGTTCCCGTTTGCGCCACTCTCTCACGTGACAAGAGGATAAATTGTCCTTTTTGACAGAAGACAAAATATCGATCACGTTCCCAAATCCTGGCATCGTTTAACTGCCGGAAAATGTCGCCGTAGTTAAGGGTTCTATTGCGATATTTCCGGTATCTGCTGTTTGGGCAGTTAGTTAACAGCATTTGCGCACGAATATCCGCAATGCTTGAGCTTGATTCTGGACCTTAGTCATACGACAGAGGTGTTCTTGTTCGACTACAGTTGAAGTGTACCAATGGGCTGAAATGTTTCTTATTTTAAATGACAGTTTGATCGCAGTGGACAGCGATTCCCAGAATGAGGTTTCACGACTACCTATTATGTCGGTATGATGGCAAACGGATTTTGCTTCATTTTTGAAGTTAAGTTTGTTGTATAAGCTACATAGGCAACAACCACTTTTGATATAGACTAGATAAGATAATTATTTTCTTAGAATTAAATTTATTACCTTCGAATTTGGAGAAAAAACTAGAAATATGTGTCAATTTCTCTGTTCATCGCATAATCCTGACGGTTTGGAACCACTCAGTGCTTTGGTGAACCGTGGTTTATTTTGTGCCCGTGTTGGTTGACCGGCCTGCCAGAATTTCAGTCGCACCGGAAACGTAGTTTCATCGATCATTTGGCAATTTTTTTCATCTGAACTTTTGTTCGGATCTTTTAACTTGTCAAATTAAAGTTGAAGATATTATTTCTCCAGCAGCTAGACTACGGAGATGAACTGCTAACACACGCGACGCTTCACCTATCCCCTAAGGTATTATCATAGCAAACAAGCTTTACCCGTGTGTCTGAGAAATTTATGAATTTGTGCGGGTTCTTGACAAGACCTTCAGAATTTCGGAACTTTACTGCCCAGTAAGTAACAGTGTCTGCGGGGTGAGGCTACGGGCTGGTGTCAAAAATGAAAGATTGCTTTAGTTTCAATTAGATGAGCCGGATTAGGCCCGGGGAAACGGGGTTGGCTGTCAAACCCGTCTGTGCTCAGTTGATTGACGCGTGGGCTAACGGGCTGTTCTGCTGCAGGTCCGAAAAATATTTGATAGATCAAACATTCGCCCCCAATCCTGGAACAAAAAAGTGGCCTGATCTTCGTGAGGCTTTCAGAGGTTAACGCGCTGCCGTCCGAAATGGAGACTGAAGAAGTGACATTGAGCCCGAAACACGGAGTACGCTCGGTCACTGTGCTTTTAACCTGAGCAAACCTATGTAAATCGTTCATGACAAATAAACGACATTTGTGTTGATCATCTGTCGGCTATTTGGGTGTTCTTCCTTGGTTAAGCGGGGCGAAATTTAACCAGGGCATTGACAACCGACTGAAGGGGCTGGAATTATCCACTGTGATAACTAGAAAATACGCCAAATACAGTTCAAATTTTCAGGGAATTTCGCTGCATACCTAGTGTCAAAAGTCAGTTGAACCTAAGCTTTAGCTTAAACCTGATGGTACTGTTCTTCGACCATTTTCAGTTTGTTTACAGACAGTTGGTCTATTCAATTTTCGAGAAAGTTATACCGCAAAACACGTGTTCGTTCCGTAACGCGGTTACCTCGATGTACTACTTCCACTTGCGTGGTCCGACATGCGTGTGAGTAAAAATAAATTCTAACTTATATTTAAACAAGCTTACCAAACACTTAACCCAACAACACTCATCCAGTATTGCTTCAAAATTCTCAAGACTTTCTCCCAAAATGTGTGTAGTGTGAAGAGGATGAATAAGTGGGATAAGCACAGATTTCCATGAAATTTTCCACGTCTACCCTTGGAAATTCAAGACAAGCAGTATCACATTTCGTTGAGGCAATAAATGAAATATATTGAAAACCATCGAGTCAGATATTTTAGAAAAGGATTGCTTCCATGTTATATAGTCCGACCTGCTGATTTCTCCGCAGTTTTCCATGTCTAATTCGATCTTTCTGCTTGTATTGTAGGTTTTGCAATTGGTTTTAAACATGAGAATCCACTTTTGCTAGTCTGGGGCTTTTTCGATAATATTTATCCTTGCAGATATCACCTATCATGTAACAACTTCTCTTTACGATTTTTTTTTCAACGAGGTACAAAATTTCGTTTCTTTGCTTTTTGGTAGTTCTTATGGTATATAAAAGAACTTCCCATACTGAGTGATTTTCCCAAAGTGAGTTGGCTAATGAATAATCTCGGACGGAACCTTCACTCTTGCGGGCCCTGCTGTATGCTTTTGAGCGAGCATGTTCTTTCACTTTTTCTTTAAAACCTGTCTCTTTCTAGTACTTAAACTGACATGGCATTTGACGATAACAGACGAAAGTGTAGAATCATTGACTGGATGGTTTCTGGCTAGTTGATTATTATGAGGTTTTTCTGTCCATTTATTTGGTAAGATGCAATTTTGGTTTGCAATGGCTTACCACACTTTATCAATGATTTATTCGACGAACTTTACCCGTTTAGCCAGCTCTTATCGTCTATTGGTACCCTCAATTTTTAGTGACATTCAAAACTCAAGGCAGAGCAAGCGCACCTTTTTCGACAAAGCATATCGCACACGGCCACATCGTGTGTGAATGGGAAGCTGCACTGACGTGATTCGATAACTCTGCCAACATTGACTGAAGGCGGTATTCAAACAAGTGTATCCTAAACATCCTATCTGGCGCGAAAATTCCTGATTTTGTTCAACGACCTGCTCTAAACGATTTCCTTGTGAGTACGACCGTTTACACGGACACCGAAATAAACTAAATCACATTCGAAACGGGACAGTCAGGTATCGGGACTTTTGACTGCAGTTTGTGACATTATTAACTACACGCTCCTCTCACCGGAACTCAAGGTAACTCAGCGAGAGAGCAAGGTCAGTGATGCGCCTTGGTCACGCTAACTAATCGGACCCCTGAATCTTTCCGCACTCCGTGCGATCATCCAACAACAAGCGATTAGTCACAGTGCAAAGGCGTGTTCTATTAACGTTTTCAAGATTATCGTGAACGCGCACACGCTTTAGCTACTGCAACAGATGATGCTACCGTTGTACCTATGACCAGAATCACATTTCTTGGAAAAACATCGTATCCGAAATGGAACTGGATGACGACTTAGAAAGCTGATATGCTAACTTTTAAAGTCTGTCTTTGACTTTTGGTTAGGTGTTGAATATGAATTCACGTCATATGTCGCGTCTGTTGCTAGAAAGGTATCCTTCAATTGTAAGTCTTACAAGGGTCAAGTCCGAGCGTCCATCCGCTAGCAGTGTGCTCATGACGTTAGTCTCAAATTTCGGCTTAATGCTGGCGTGAACGGTGTGTTTTACTTTACCTTTGCAGGTTCCTAATGATAATGCCGGCGTACTTTTATAATCAAACCCGAATACCTTGGGTGTCTGAGTTCGAAAGATCGTCTTAGAAGGTTGTAACTGAAACGAAAAACGTCTGTTGCTACCTCATTCTCAGAACTGCAGAAGTGCCCGTTACGCGGTACTACTTGGAATAACCCACGGAAAGTTTACTGAACTGAGGCTTGGATTTACGTGGAATTCTAGGTGCGACGATTATCTAGGAGGTTGTGAATATACTGGAAACATTTATACCAATTTAGGTGTTCATGCATTGCACAGAATATTAGACATAAGATGAAACGTTTATCAAAAGGATATCTGAACATAGCTGAATAACCAATGGCACAGTTTTGGAACATCTCTTTTATAGCGGTCCCCACCTTAATCCGCTTGTAATTTTCAAAATTAACCTGATGACTCTTAGCTTTCATAAGAAGGATTAGGCGGACGAAACTCATGAAACCTGAGGCCTTCGCAGTTTGACTATCAAAACCGGAGTTGGGCAAACGATACACTCTAGTCCAGCCGCTGTTGTTATCGTGGCCGCGGCAAGTATTTTCTCAATCCTTTGAATACAGATTACCCGATCCATGGAATTTTTACACTTTAGTTGGCTGCTGACAACTCCCCTATTCACAATTGTCTTTCCTTTCCTCACAATCCTATATTAAGATTTAAGTTACCAGGGCTGGTTTGCATCATTTTGTCAAATTACCGGATTTTTGATGTCCATTTGCCACTATTTGGTACCGGGTGCTGATTCTATGTAAGTGTCCACAGTGTATATATCGCAGAGAAATTTTTCCATGTCACAGGCTGTTTTGATAATTTGATGGGCATCGTTTACGAAGTGTTTAATGACAAGGTTGCGCATGGGAGCAAAGATGGAACGGTCTCAAAATGGAGCAAAACGAAAACCCGTAATCCCTCACGTAAATATCCACAGACGCTGACTTTGCTCGCATGTGGCACTCGGGTTCAACAATCCCCAGCTCACTTAGAGTTGGCACCATGTTCAGACTGAACTAGGCCCCACTGAGTAGGAAAAACTTGTGCGTTTTACTATCTAGCCGGGCCTCCAGCCTGACAACCTCAATTTTTACTTAGTTAGGCAAGCGAGCTAGGCCGAAATGTGCCCGTCACGACCATTCGCATGCCCACAAATGGCGGCTGTTGGCACACCTGGGGTTGCAACCGGACGAGGTAAGTGAGCTGGGCCCACCCGGGATTCAAATGATGACGGGCGTTATTAACCTTACCTCGTCCGTTTGTAACCCATTTGTGCAGAGAATCTCCGCTTATCTTACCGAGTATGGCAGGCGAATCTAGTCACCATTGCTGAGGTCGGGTTTGGATATCAAGTCACGGAACTTAGTGGAATAAACACTAAATTTAAGTAGATAAAGCCCACTACGAATCCTTGTTCCCGTAAGGCAGGCGGCGGTTGAATATAGGTCAAAATGGGTAACCAGTGGAGTGGCGAAAAGCTATAACTGTAACCAGTGCGCTTTCCCAGTGGGTTACCGGGTTGTGGTCCACGAAGTACCACATCAGCAACGCGGCGTTGCAGCCTGAAGGTCGCAGGTTTCAGTCCTCCCACTGCCGGTCATTTTCTTTACTTGGCGGCCTCTGCTGATTGAAAACCCCTTTTGGAAAAGGAAATAAATATTTTTCATCAATAGGGGAAGCAAGAGATGGTTGTTGGGCCTTTTAAGCGGTGGCCAAATTCCCCACTTAGTGAAGTCGGTTAATTCGAAATATTTTCTCTCCCCTGCAGTTCTTCTGTTATATTATCTTTTGATTTTCCTTTCCGAATTATTCGCCGCTGCGAAAGTACAACCAAAATCACAGTACTTTGGTGCATGGTTAATGGTTATGCTAATTGTAAAACTGAAACATTCCGTCGGATTAAGAATCCGTTTCCCTGGTCGATATAATATCTGGGTATATGGGGTGACTCCCAATCTATATGATTAAACGAGCTCTTGAAATGTTCGAAGAATCTGCCGTTTATCATATAACGACTAAATCAATTGTGTGCATGTGTGTGTGTGTGTGTGTGGATAGCAAGCATACTTATTTTGCTATGGTGTTGTTAACGTATTGTTTATTTTTTGTTCTCTTCAATCCGTTTTTGTCTCTTTCAGAACCCCAACTCATATTGACGATCGACCGCACAGCAGAAATCAGGAGGGCCTGTCAATCAGTACCTCGTTGTTATCTTTTACAAGTGACTGACCTTTACCTCACTCACAGCCAGTTCTGGCACGCAGACCAGCAGTGAGGAGCAGCCCTTATAGCCGCTAGTTTTTGTTGTATTATATCAATTACGACAACAATTGTCCACGAACAATTCACTCGACCCGTCAAGTCAACCTATGCCAAAGTGTTTTCACAGCAGCACACGCAATTACAGAAGCCAAGATTGCGAAGACCGGCTGGTTGCTTATTTTGTGCAGTCTGTGTTGCCAGAGAAGTGCGTCATCTTTAGATCAGGGTGGTACATAGGTAGCTGTCTAGCCACCCTAGCTCAGGTTTGTAGACTCGCGTGCACGTTTGTGAAACGACATACAACAAATACAAACAATATACGCTATCGTCAACCACAAGTGTCATATTCAGACTTCACGAATCACGGCATGTGTGCATTGCCGAAGTTCTGTTCATGTACTTTATTGATTGTGTGGAACGATTGGTTGCGTGTGTAACACAAGTGCACAGTCATCCACCCTCACACTGACGCGTTCATTCGAAGACACATGTAAACGTGCATTCATACACGCACACACATATACATATTGCACTGCGCATATACTACTTTGGCCATCTCCGCAGTGAGCTGATGTACTTCCGTTAGTGGCCAAATTTATCCGTTTGGACGTTATTCTTCCTTGCTCTGCTTGTGCGCGTGTGCGCTCTCCAAACGACCGGTGGGCTGCTTTGTGTCTTCAACCCAGAAAACTCGAGCTGACAATTCTGGGCTAACGAGTCACGCATGCGGATTTGCACATGCTCACGTAAAGTCATTTGGAACAAACGGAATAACAAGAGAAAATTTATATGCTGATTGTTTTTCTTGTTTCATTCCGGAGTTCGTGACTGCATCCCGGCGTTTCGTGAGACCCATTCGAGGTGTTCCAAGTTGCATTCTCAATGTTCGTGCATTTGTGAACACTACATTTTCATTGGACCATTAAAACCCATTTCTTCCTGGAGTAACTCGGATGCAGTGCTTTCCCAGGGTGTCCCTGTCACGTCTTTCCGTGTGCTTTATCTAACAGAATTAACGGCTTAAATGGCGAAGCCGGAATCCGGTACTATTGAAGAGGACTGGGTCAAAGTTAGTGAGGCTCGCTATGATTCAATGAAGCATCTATTGCAATCGGTGAAGAATGATATCGATGCGCTCACTCAAAAGATCGACTCTACTCAAAAGTCCCCAGTCCTTCATCGCACTGACATCCGAATAAGAGAAAATGCAAGAACTTCTGAAGCAGTCCCACTTTCAACTAATACCATACAAAAGAATTCGACAGGAATGACCGTTACACATTTTTCTTGCGATACAACCTCCACGAATCAGCCTGATCTTCTTGCCAACGTAAACAAGCCGGCGGAAATAAGACCGGATACCGAATTTACAGAATTAGATGATGTGGAAGAATATATGGAAATCCGTATTCGCGAGGAACGAAATCCCTTCAGTTATTCACAAAATTTAATGGATTGCACTATAGCCACAGTAAACAATTCCGATATTCCTGGCAATGGCTCAAGCGAGGATAGTGAAAACAAGACCTGGCGATCCCCGTCCGATTTCAGCTTACGCGATCCGTTCGAAGAAGAACAATTGGGTCATGATTTTGGGAACCAGACTGATCCCTCCGGAATGCATGTGCATACGGTGATGAAAGAGACTGACCTGGACGATGGGGATCCGGTGCCATTTGATCGAGAAGCTGGTTCGGACGGTAGCCTTTCTCCAGCTGTCTCGCCCACATTTGAAATATATGCTGCTGAAACGGTTCAGATCAAAGATATGCTTCTTTCCAACGAGGAAACTGCTGCTCTAGGATTAAAACCAGAGGAACCGGTTGAAAAGCCAGTTACTGAGAAGGAATATCAGGTATACGAAGACGGGCATTCTTTAACAACCATAGACGAAGCTTCTGAGGAAGTGGAGGATGACTGGTCTTCGTCAGAACATGATTCCCTTTTAAACAGTAATGATGACCAGAAAGAACACGTGACATCAAAGGACTCACATAAACAATCCGTAGGTTGTGATTCACCATTAGAGAAGGCGATCGATGAAAGTTTGAAATTCACTACACTGGACCCATCCCAAGCACATGCTGCGATGAATGAGACAGTGCGTGAAGAAGTTCATTCTGGATCAGCTACACTAAAGAAAACGGATCTTTCCAACTCTGAACAAACATTTGTGTTTGATTTCAGTGCAATAAAGCAAGCTGAACCCAACTCCAAATCCACAGAATGTGTAATCTTAAGACCCAAACGTCGTGACCCAGACTCGCCGGGAAAACAACGTCAAAATCAACGTCCGATTTCAATGGGATCTATTCGAGGAGTGAAGGACTTTGAGAAATCTCCGGTTGGTTCGGTGCACTCCGTCGTTTCCACTTTTAGTCAGGAAAGCATGATCAGTGAAGCCGATTCCTATGTGACCGTATGTAGCCGTTTTGCCACTGGAAGCGATGAAATTTATACAACCGCGTGTAGTGATTCGGAAATTCCTGGTCCTCCCGCAGGTGGCTCTTTTGGTCCCACAGACGATGAATGTCCCACGCTGTCTCGAAAACGGACTAAAGTAGCTCGCAGTCAACGTTCGCGTGCTCGCGGACATCGACCAGATCAAATGTCCTCGTCATCGTCAAACTCCTCTATTGAGGAACAAGAGGCTCCTCCGACGCCTTGTGGCAAAATATGTGGGATCAACGAAGGAAATCTGCAGCCATCTGATGATAGTATGGTCCGGAATTCCCAGGCATTAATTGTGACTCCCAAATTTTCCCGTCTTCCGTCAAAGTTGGCATCACCAAACGATTTGTCACCTATAACCAGCAGTGATTTTCCCGTGAACAATGTCCTCGTTGAAAGTCGTTTAAAAATTAAAACATCTGGTGAGTTATCTCATTGCGGTGCTTTCTTCATAAAGTCAACACTCGATAAAAAGTAAAAAAAAATTATAGACTCAAGATATCGAGAACTTAAAAGAAAAAATCAATTCATCATTGAATTTGGCTAACGTACTTTTCAGTCTCTTGTAATTCAAAGCCTTTCAATGCACTGGGTTTTCTCTGCGACAGGTGGACTACATGCGCAATTTTGGTACGCCATTCGTGCTCTCCACGATAACATTCTGAATAAAATTCAGAAAATTAAAGTCACTAGGTTGCGGATACAGTAAGGCCAACCACCCAGGTGGATAACCGTAAGTAAGGTAATCTCAGGCCTACCGAATACGCAACCGTGGACAAACAGCCACACTGTTAAGGGCTTGGTGAATTTTGCCCCGTAAGTCATCTCCCCAAACATAACCACAAGGGCCCGATGGTGATACCGTAGCGTGTAGAGTGTAGCCCGTCAAACAAATATGGCCATTACACCTTGTCGTGTTCCGCTGACCCGACAAGGTTTTCCGGAAGATTTGTATGAATCAATCAACTGGCTACAGACTCGACTGGAATGATTCTGCTGATCTGCAGTGATCGCTTCGTTGCTCAGAGGTTAAAGATA
>LUCM01005783.1:145855-156939 GCA_008360955.1 Fasciolopsis buskii
AAATCTCATTTCGTTTTCGGTTTTAGGACTCCAAACAAAGATGCATCGAGACAGTTCCACATATTACTTATTAGAAAGTGACTCAAATTTGCGTGGACAAAGCTACATCAGTTGCACTGCCGTGTTGGGTTACAGGATCCATTATGTGAACTGAAACTCTATTAAAACATCAGACATTGACAATTAATGTGATTGCGAATAACTCGTCAACTTGAAAAATGTCGTGTCTGGTATTTTTTCATCCGTTGTCTAGATACAAACGAAGAACATAATTTTCAGATTTGCTGACTAGTAACAATGGGCTACAAAACTTCCCGTCTCATGCGGGTTTTTGATGAGTATGGAGTAACTGATTATTAGCTTCGTCTTAATAAAGGCTTATTATGACTGAGCTCTATAAACTGGTAATGTCTTAACTTCGTGCTATATTTACCCAAATCAGTGTCACCTGCCAGTAAATCTTTGTCGTAGATTTAGTTCTTTGATTTCCTGGATCATTTGTACTTGTTAAATTTGTTGCTATGGCAGACTCACTCACGGCAAATGAGATTTATTAATTCAAAACCCTTTACAGTAACCTAAAAACAGCAATGATGTTAAAATGTGGTTTTTAATAACATACAGAACGAATCCTTCGTGCATCATTCCATGACTGGGATAAAGTTTATTATTCATCATTGACAACTGTTGACTTCTACTGGCTTGGGATTATGTTAAACTAGGTAAACAGTTCTACGAAAAATGGGATACACGGTAATCTACCGTTTGGGCTGTTTCTGTTTCTCTCTGCAATTCTGTATTTCGTTACATTGTAAATTTATCCGGGCATCACATTGAAGATTTTTTCGGGAATCTGCTCACCACATAGTGTAAGAATCACGTGGTGATTTGATGACGTGATCCTAATGCCTGCATTTTGATCATCAAAAGCTCACCTGACTATTTCTTCCCATCAGCCGATTCCGCCGTCAAACGTTCAGTTATACCAGTTATGGCGTTATATAAATAGATTTGCTATCAATCAGATGGATGCATCTAACATAAACACATTTTTGTCTCATAGAATAATAGAGTCGAAAATGTTGTGTGGATTAGTTTCGCGGGTAGAATGCACGCCAAAACGTTTCATACATATATAATTATTTATTCGTCACTTTGAAAACCAATCAGTTTCATTTGCCTCGAAAGCAATTTTCCCTCGATGGAGGCCTTGACTAAATCAATATGAGAGTTTACCTTTAACTAATTCGCTAAATTCACGTATTTATACTTTCATAGTGCGAAACAGAGATGTGTCTCATATGTATGGTAAGACTCAATTTTCTTTGATAAATTGAATGCAGAACGTGTATATTTTACCGGCCACTGTTCACGTTGTCTAATTAGACCAAATATGTTGTCAAAGCGGGTCAGCGCTAACCGAATGCGTGGGATGCACACGCCCACGTACCAATTTATTTTAAACTTGAACTAATTATTTTCCAAAGTACAGGCAGATGTTAAAGCGAAAATAACTCGCTGATAATTTTCGGCCTATATATTTGAACTAAATTCAAAGAATATAACATGAAACCTCGTCGTGTCTCAAGAAAGGTTCAATTAACGCTTATCAGATGGAGACATCAATAACGTCCGAGCGATATCCGCTTATCGATCAAAGGTAGTAGGCACGTCAACAATTCAGGTCGCTCAAGTTGCCTTCGCCCTGCGAGTACTGTGGAGCCTGGCATTTCCAGAGATTCTGCTCATTCCACTCATACTAATGCAGACAGTTCCGTCGTGTTGGCCACAAAGAAGGGTTTTACCAGGTCAACAATTTACCACGGCCTGCTCGTTTCAGTCCATACAAACCAAAGCCAGGTAGTGACGGCGCATGTTCACTCATTCCACTTGTTACAGCCTGTCGTTTAAATGCCGCAATCTCAGAAAGTTTTTCACAGTTCACATAAACAATCACCCAATTCGTCTTCAGCTCGACACTGTTTTAGAAACATCTATCATATCCAAATCAACTTGGCACGACGTCGGTCAGCCGCTCATTCAACCCACATCAATAAAAGTTACAAGTTCCTGTGACCGTGCCTTGGAGTTAACCAGACATCTCCAGTGTAATGCCAAGTAAAACGTCAAACAGATCGCAAAGCTGTGCGACGTAACAAAATCCGACATCAACCTGCTCGGCGCCGACTGGCATGAGGAATTAAGCCTTAGCAACCTGCCGACTGACACATTTCGCGCACACGTTCATAGGTCCTAGCAGTGCACAGATACACTGGCGAAACTGTTTCCCTCAGTTTTTGAGGAAGGCATTGGTAGCTGCGCCAAGTACCAGGCCTCCATACAAGAAAAGGCAGCCAGTCTGTTTTCCTCTCAAAGTGTCCAGTACCCCTTTTGGACCAGGAGCTAAAGCGTCTGGAGGACCAGGGGATTTTGCTCTCCGTATCATTTTCCGAATGGGCGGCACTTATTGTTGTCACGAGGAAAGCAAATGGCGGCATACGCCTTTGTGCTGACTCTTCCACCGAACTGAACGCTGCACTAGACGGCGACTGCTATCCCCTACCGATCCCAGAAGACATATTCACCAATATCAAAGGCGGCACTTGTTTCGCAAAGTTGGATCTAGCCGAGGCATACTTCCAGATAGAAGTGGCCCACGAATCGCGGAAGCTGCTGACATCTAACACTTATCAATTCACCCGGTTACCGTTCAGCGTAAAGACTGCTCCAGCTGTCTTCCAACATGTGATGGGCACTATGCTGTCGGGCCTGCCGGGAGTGTCGGCATATCTCGACATCATAGTTACTGGAAATTCGGCAGATAACCTGTACAACCGCCTGAAAACAGTCCTTCAACGCATAGGCGATTTCGGTCTACGCCTGAGTAAAGAAAAGTGCCAATTTTTCATGAACAAAATCAAGTACCTGGGACTCATCTTTGATGCTGACGGCCGTCACGCGGACCCGGAGAATGTTAAGGCAATTGAGCAAATGCCCACACCAAAGGACATCTCCTCTCTCCAGGCATTCCTTGGCCTAATCAGCTATTACAGCACCTGTCTCCCGGACCTCCATTGCGTACGCAGTCCGCTCAACAGGCTGCTACAAAAAGGACAGACCTGGTGCTGGTCGCATCAGTGTCAGTCGGCCTTCGATGAACTGAAAAGGATGCTGGTTTTATATGCACCGTTTACTCGACGCAACCCCAGCAGATAATTGCAGCTGCTGAATCATCAAACTGTGGGATTGGAGGAGTCATCTCCCACATGTTTCCTAACGGAGCTCAGAAAGCTGTGGCGCATGCGTCACGAACGTTGACTCCAGCAGAGAGGAACTACGGTCAAATTGAAAAAGAAGCGCTTGCGCCAGTGTTCCCGGTACAAAAGCTCCATAAGTTCCTCCAGGACCGACACTTTACCTTACTAACTGACCACAACCCACTACTATTAATTTTCGGATCAGAAAACTGCATTCTGAAATACGCCGCCAGTTGCCTCCAGAGGTGGGCAACCATCCTCCTCGGGTACGGTTTTGACGTCAAGTTTTTAAAAACACGAACTTCGGTCAAGTGGACGGACTTTTCTTTCTCATCAACAGCCACCAACTGGAGAATAAAGGAAGCGTCATAGCTGGTATTTCCCAGGGGGCAGACCGTTGAGGATGAATTTTCTGAAGCCGTCCGCACAATCGGTCATGGCAGCTGATGTCTGTCGGTCCATGTATCATGACCCCATCCTACAGCGG
The DNA here is from genome assembly GCA_008360955.1 of Fasciolopsis buskii. Classification (NCBI taxonomy): domain Eukaryota; kingdom Metazoa; phylum Platyhelminthes; class Trematoda; order Plagiorchiida; family Fasciolidae; genus Fasciolopsis; species Fasciolopsis buskii. Next base: position 149,600 of record LUCM01005783.1, read on the forward strand.
GCAATAAAATTCGTTTAAACTTCTCGGCCCCAGGACCAACTAACCGGTGAGTTATTACATCTCTATCGACCACGTAACTCGCTTTCTGTTCTTCAATCCTGCCTTATGATGTCGCACCGGATAGTCGTACCTAGGGCACTGCAGCCGAGAATCCTGCGATAGTTCCATATGGGCCGCCCGAGTGTAAACAGTATGAAGGCCATTACTCGCAGCTATGCTTACTGGCTAGAAATGGGTTAGGACATCATGGTTACGGTGAGCAACTGCTCAAAGTCCCAGGAAACGGCCAAAATTCCACTAAATTAGCCAAATATGTCATGGGCGACACCTAAACAACCGTGGTCCAGATTACACTTTGACTTTGCCAGGCCTATTAAAGGTATCCATTATTTGATACTTGTCCGATGCCTTATCAAAATGGCCAGAAGTGATCCCAGTAAGCCCAGCCACATACGGCACCATTACGGCCTTTACGGCCCAGTGCCCGACAATGGATCTCAGTTTATCTCCGCGTTGTTCAGTGACTTATGCCAGGTGAACCATACACGGCATACTTTCTCTCCCCCATACCATCCAAAATAAAACGGTCAGGCGGAAAATGTCGTCGATAAATTCAAACGGGTAATACTCAAGTCTCGAGAGGAGGGAACAATGGAAGAAACCGTGCAACAATTCCTGTTGGTGTGTCCCACAACTCCAAACTCAAGTACACCCGGATGAGTCTCCCCAGCAGCACTGCTAATGGACCGCAAAGTGAGAAGCATCCGAAATGCCTTACTACTGATTCCGCCAGACTATCCTAACGTGTCGAAAAATGGTCTGTGTGAAGTTTCGACTGTTTGCTGCAGAGACACCAGACCAGGTCACCCAGTCTGGATTGAGAGATTCACCGAAAGTAAAAAAGGATCCCAGTTGTTGAGGTTGGTGTGTCAGCCGGCACTTGGATCAGACAAAGAAATCAAACAAGAACACGGTGCACCGTCTCCCCGGTTGACACTGACATCCGACTATCTCTGGAAATACTATTGCAGAAGTTCTAAATGCCGAAGCCATTAGCGCCAGCGGCTACAATAGATGTGAACCTACTCCAGTGACGATAGTCGGGGCGTCCATGACGTCAAACCAGGCTGTCCCAGTTAAACCCAAGAAATGCGACTTATCAACAACTTCAAAAGGGGAGGTCTTATAAACCAGTCTAGCGTCTTTAGTGTCACAGATCTTAATTCTGTCGTTACCTTCCTAAACAAACCTATATTTTCCGAGTTATTTTAAAGTTGACGTTATTTTTAATATTACAGTGTTGGAAATTTTTCTACGGCCACAAAACGATTCATTAAATCTCGCTCTGAGATTGGCTGCAGGTTGGGTTAGCCGTTCTAATTCTGCACTCTGTTTCTGTGTGACTACCCACTCAAGGGGGAACCTGGTTCGTTTCATTTCATTGTACGACTACGGTACTTGAAGGCCCAAGGCCGTATTATTGAATCTTCAGCCTTGGTGTGCGTTAGTTTCCTGATAGGCCCCACGCCTGTGTTATCGAGCTATTGTGCGATGCCTAGTATTGACACTGTGCTTCAATGTTGTGTGTATCAGCTCAACTGGGAATGACAAAAAAAGCTATTTTTTATTAGTTGCAAACTTGTCTTAACTAAAGATAAGTGCTTCTTGGTACCGATGTATAGCACAGTTCCAATAACGGAAACCTTCAGACGGATGTTTCTGGACTTCTTTTGTTGAAATGTTTCACTATATCCAAAAAAGGTACCAAAGAAATGTATCGAATATACCGCAGAATCCTTGGCTTGTTCGCTTTACCCACGAAATCATCTTTGCAGGTTTTTCTTTTTGGAAGCTTATTTTTACTGACAAACTGTTGGGAGTGTCAAAGCTCACAAAATCTTCAGCTTAACTTAGGGACTTTCATTGAATTTAGTCTCTTTAAAAGTGACCGTAGTATTCATTTTGTTCGATGATGCAGCCGCTTTCTAGAATTTAAATGAAAGACTGTCTAACAAGTGCAAAATTTGTGATGATTGTGCAAGTCTTTCCAATCGTCACGTCAGTTGCATTGGCAAACGGAATATCTTGCTTAGTAATGAGATGGAAGGTGTTTAATTCAAGATGCATCCCATTCCAAGGGGAAAAGCAGTTGCACGTTACTTTTTCTGCCAATCCTTTGCAGTTTTTACAATTCTCTCGATATACTTTTGACTACTCCACTCCTATCAAAACTTTCGAAATTTTAACTTCCACCGTCAATGGGTTACCGAACAAGATTAGGCTCATTTTCACTTTGAGTTTGCGTATCAAACGCCTATTGGGGAAACGTATGTGCAATGCCAACGTTGGCATTTTAGTTGACTTCAGGGTCCAAAGGCTGAACACACTTTTAGGGACTAAAGGCGGACAGATAGCCTAGGGGTTCTCGTGTAGTTTATCTTAGCCACAATAGGTATCGCGTTTGTTTATCAACAAAACCGTTTGGCTAAAACTCTCGACACTTGTCTGACTATGTCATGTTTGATTTCGAATAATGCCAGATGGTTGATTTTTGGATTAAAAGTTTACTGTTATAGGCGTAATGCCAGGGTAATGCCAATTTTCACTCCACAAGTATATCTTACAAGCTCGACCACAGCAAGCCCCATACTTATATGAAACAATTCATCCATACTGCAATGTCCGTAGAATCACAAGTAAATCGATCTAAGGTAATTGTATGCTCTTAGTTGCATGTGAACAAAGTAGTTGGACATAATCAGATTATCATTTCTTTTTATCCCTAATTTCATATGTAATTCCGAGTTATCTCATGCAACTGGACATATAGTCAAAATGAAAATATACCATGATATGTATTTGACGAATAGTTGAAACCGTATCATGCTTCATTATACTAATTCTTAACGCGATGCAAAGTTTGCACAATTTTTCTCCTAACATAATAATTATATTTCAGTTATAGCCTTTCTTGAGATCTATCTAGTAGAATTTTATGGCATCTTACTCAAGGTCAAATTAATTACTAAAACGTAAATACTACTTCTGTCGCAGGTTGGACGATACCCTAAGCGGTCCTAGTAATACAAGGGAAAGTCTCTCTTATGATGAGTCGAAATTTTGTTTAAAACGAAACCTGCGTTAAGAAATCCGATCGCAACAAATGTCTCTTGCTTGCACAGCATTCCTTCCTAATAATGCGAGATCGACTCCTACTTGCCATTTGTGTCAGTCCCATTTTATTTATCTTGCTAGCCAAGTGGACCAAAATATTTCGCTAGAGGCTACTTTACGATCAGGAATCATGGCTGTGGGAAATTTTCGGGTTGAAGTAATTAAGCTTTTATCAGTTATAGCGAAATCTTTTTCGCGTTGACTCCTAATTGATTAGACAAGCATTGTGATAGCAGCTTGACAAAATTCAGCACAATCGATCATTCAGGCACAACTAACTCCACATTAATGTATTTCCTCCTTTCAACCAATAGTTTTTAGACCTGTTGTACTTAATTCCTTCAAATCAGCTATCACGTGATAAAAGTATGCAATGGCAAAAGACAATCGCATTCAGATGGTCCACCTCCGAACCAACAGAGACACAATGGTGTGAATTGTTTCATTCTACTAGGCCCACAGTCTGTTTGACTTATTCTGTTGTCTTCACATGTTTTCACTCATACCAAATAAAAAGTTAGCAATGATTCCTTTTTGATGTATAGATATGTAGCAACTGATTTCTGGTCAATGAACTAAGGCATTTTTTAAATCAGGTTGTATGTTCCGATCTGAAATCGAACTACTGACTGGCTGAACATATTACTTTTTTCGCTAGGTCGTTATTAATTTTTGTTTACGTGAAAATCTTTAATTAAATTCTTATCTACCGCTTAATCGAATTGTCAGCGGTTCCTAGGACGGTCTCTGAAGTTGTGAAATTTGTGATTCATGCTTTCATTGGTATCAAATACAATACCGGAGATTAAAATTGTTTCCATTTTTTCTATTCACTTGCTTCGAAGAAAATAGTTGCCTCATAGTATGCACTTGATTCGCAAGACTGTACCATGAAGTCGTCATGAAAACTGCTGTTGCATCGACAATCCAGGCTCTTTACTAATCGAGGCAATAAAACATAAGTGTAACTAGTTGGCTGCCGCCAGAAATACTGTTTGTTTTTGTACAAGATGACTCTTTTTGCTATATACTCACCTTCAAATGGAACAGAATGTGTGTTCGGTAGATATTTTCTGACGGATTTTAAATGCCTGTATATATTTTTTTTGTTGCATTGTGAGCGTTGACTATTCCCGGTAGATCCAGCCGTTAACACTCAAAGATCCCAACGGCATTCGAGCTTGTATACACCCGCGCTTTAGTATCGCCATTAGCTTCACCATTTCAACAAACCAAACCCTTCTCTGGCCTATTGCGGTTGTGGCGTATATTTTAGCTCGTCACATAATCGGTGGTTTGTCTCTAATCCGTCGAGCCGTATGGTGCACCTGTCTTCATATGCATTCATTGTCTTTCACTCTAAGGTGATCCATCCAACTGCAAACAATTCGAAACTGTTGCCTTTAGCCACGTTGCCCAGCTGATAGACCCCACACGGTAACGAATCTGGGGTGACGCCAGTGCGGAAATGCTCATTTCGAGATCAAAACAGTATAATACTTGAGTCCACGTAGAAGGCAACGGGGTCGGAAACAACCCTTGATTATATGAACCGCCCATCTTGTTATTTCGGTATTTGTAAGAACTGAACTGAATGGTTGAACGCCTTTACATTTTGATCACGTGTTATTTTAGGATTTTTTTTTAGCATTCCTCTGATCGCAAGTTTTTACTAGTGTTTTCTTCATTGACATCAATAAGTTCTACTTTTATCATGATTTCTTTTAAATGGTAATCATCTTTTATTTTTCTGCTGGTTGAATTCGTGCAAATCAAATAACTACTTTCTAGGACAAAAAGCACTCTGGAGGTAAAATTACAAAATTTATATTTGTCCTAGATCTGTTCTGATTGCACATTATTGAGAACAGTGGTTACTAACCGGCTTGATGAAGTAAAGGCATCAATTTCCTTACCCGATTAGGCGCTTCCAATGACAACAATGTCGTATAGGAAATTCTTATTCATCACTGGTGGAGATAGACTTGCAGCAATCACACAAAATTGCACGAAATTACTCGTTGTAAGGGATTAAACCCTAGGTAAGCGTTAGAGAAAATAAAACACTGCACATCTGTTTCAGTTTTGTCAAGAATCATCAGTGATGTAATCTTATCGTGTTCCGGAGATGCTAAATCGTGACCAACAACTGTGACTGGAGCACCATGATCATTAAACCATTCGGGGACATCTTTCAATGCTATTTCAATAAGTTATATCAGAAGGTAAAGGACAACCCGGGTGACCTAACAGCTAGGACATTCTAGTCTCCACCATTCCTTCTCTGTGCTCATCCGAGTCTGCAGCAATGAATAGGCATTACTAATGATTTCTCACAAGGATGAAACATCTGTACAGTAGTACCATGATTTCTCAATTTCGAACTGAGTGTTAATACCGTCTGGTTAGTGAACTGCCGTAATATCTAGCTTATTACTCACATTTTTCAGACATAACTTATAGGTAATGAAAATCTGAACAAGGGTCATCTTCGTTTGGGTAAAATCGTGTGTCTCAGTTAGCAGGGAAACGGGCAAAGTACAGGCTGGGAAGTCATTTTCTGTTGAGCTTTGAATAGTGTATTAGGAAAATTTCAATTATCGTCACTGTAAATTGGACGACGGCTTGATTTCGCCCACCCTGTGACGGCGCATGTGGTTCAGTACCTCTGCACAGTTTTGGTTTAGAGCTGTCACCTTTATCTTATAGCGTCTCGGGTTTTAGATGCTCTAGTGTATCCATTTCACAGCATTTGTGTTTTTTGCGTGGACCAAACCAGTGTACTTGTTTAAGCGTATGATCACGCAGATCCACTTGTTCAAGGTTTAATTTCTGGGCTCCTTTTCATACTTTTGTTGAATTTTGTCGAATATATTATTGACTGTGATCAACAGACCATCTTGACTATCCATTTCGATTCAAATGTCCTAACTGAGCAAACTTGGTAATTCAGCTGAACGCTTTCAATTTCCTACAACTGTATGTAATCTCAAGAATAACTAAGAAGTTTCATGACGGTTTGGTGCAAATGGTCAGTTTAATCATTTCGATCTCTGAAATAAAAACTCGGTAATACTATTAATCTTTCATTCTGATGTACATTTTACACACGTGAACCCACAAAAATCTTAATTAGAGGGGACAGACTTCCTTTAATTATACGCTTACTTGATCATTTCCACCAGAAGAACAGTGGGATAATTAGGAAACCAAAAACCATGGCTGCTTCCTTAATTATTCCCAACGTAGTAAAAAATGGAAAATTGTTGTAATTCGGACGAAAATCTCACGGTCCGAGGAATGCATAATCCTCCGTGTACTGTCTGACTATTGGAGAAACTAATACATAATTTTCGGACTGACCTGTCCTAAAATTTTTCATATTAATGAATTCAGCTGGCTGCCAAGTTCAACATTTGCTTTCTGCATATATGATTTCATTCTATGATGAAAACTTGACTGGATATCAGCAGAAGCTTTGCACATAACTCGTTATGGTTGCAGGAAATTCCATCTCAGTTCGTGAAATAAAGCACTAAATTCCAGTGTGCCAGCTATTTCGGATTGAAATTTGATTTTGTAAGTAGCTCCTATGATACTATACAGTTGGTGAATGATAAATGTGAAATTTAGGCTTATCAAAACGCTGGAAACTTTGAGAAAAATAAATTCAGAAGCAATGAAACATTGGCTACCTGCATTTTTAAGTTCGATGACAATACGATGACTGGGATGAGTCTGGACAATTTAAAATCAGGAATAGTGAACAGAAACACAATAATGCAATGGCTGAGACTGAAACATCACAGTTCGAGAGGACAGGTGGACTTAAGGAAGTTCACGGATCTTTTGTTATGGTCCGCAAACCAACCAATTTGAGTGAATGTGGACAGTTTCAGATACCTTGGTAGCTGCATGTCGAATGATGGTCGCTCGGCAGTAGAAGTGAACACCTCTTATATCAAAGGCTGGGGCGGGCTACGCTGTGCTGAAACACTTGTGGAGTCGGCCTGTTATTTCACTGAAGTTGGAAGGCCGTGTGTACTGTGCCGCAGTGCGTTCAGTTCTGTTGCATGGTTGCGAGACGTGGAGTATGCGTGTGGGCGATGTTCGTCGGTTTGAGGTTTTCGACCACCGATGTTTACGTAGTGTGGGTAGGATTGGAT
>LUCM01005783.1:158819-208860 GCA_008360955.1 Fasciolopsis buskii
CAAATCTTCCGGAAAACCTTGTCGGGTCAGCGGAACACGACAAGGTGTAATGGCCTTAGTTGTTTGACGGGCTACACTCTACACGCTACGGTATCACCATCGGGCCCTTGTGGTTATGTTTGGGGAGATGACTTACGGGGCAAAATTCACCAAGCCCTTAACAGTGTGGCTGTTTGTCCACGGTTGCGTATTCGGTAGGCTTGAGATTACCTTATTCACGGTTGACCGCGAGGATGGTGGGTTTTACTTTATCCGCAACCCAGGGGCGCGCCCCTTAGCAGTCATTTCTCTTTTGACGCGAACAGGCCGGTAAAGAATTTTGCAGTTCAGTGTGGCTAAAATTAACCTGAACGACGAACGAGACAATTGCACGAATGTGTTTAGTATACCTGAAAATAATGTTTGCTATGAGTTTCATTACTTTTCGAACTTCGATGTTTTCTTTTTCGTATTTATTGACCTGACATAAGGGGAAATTATAATGGTCAACTGCTCTAAATGGATCAATTGTTTTTGGTCTTTGTGTACTGGTAAACAACGTGTGAATATCGTTTGCGTTTTTACTAATGAGGCCTAATAATGAATACTTTCTCGAGTGGCCACGATTTTCAAGCAAACGATTTGCACTCGACAGTCGACAGGACGGAGGTCTTTTATCCCTGTCACATTTAAATGTTTTTGATTATTGAAGAAAATTAATAATAGTCCTTTCTAGACCTGAAAAATGTGAATGAAATAAGCAACTCTTGTCATTCTTTTTTTGTTTAATAGCTCCGTTTTATAATAAACCTAATAATTGTGGCTGCATGGGCTGATTCATCTGTTCATGTTTTGTCTTGTTTCAGAAATGTTGTCGCCTTTCTCATCAGGAACTGTAAGTTTTTCCTTGTTTCTTCTCATCTACTACTGTCACGTTTCTATGAGCTTACTAGAATGAATTTCGAATACCATAAGGATCAAAATATTCTCAGTTTGACAGTTGAATTGCATCTTTACCGGTCCGCTTGATAATCCCATGGGACTGTTGATCAGTATTTTCTGAATACCTTAATCTGAACCTATCGATCTCATGTGGACACTGTTCGGTGTATCTTTTTGTAGTGGACAGTGCAGGTAAATGGTTGCACAAATCCATCCATCAATGAAACAGTGGCAAAGATATCACTATCAGAAAAAAATTTACACTACGCAGATTTCGTGTGATTTCCCTTGTTTTACTAGTATTACTTAGCCCAGTCTGAATTGCTTTAGGCAATTCTCCTGCCCCCAGACAACTTTAAAGTTCCATTCTTTCAAACATACACCTGTGCCACCGGTAAACGTTTAGCTGTTCATAGCGACACTTTTCTTTTGTTTCGATCCTGAATGTCTGATCTTTTGTGGCTTGTCACACTTTAAATCCGATAATGCAATTGTAATTCTTTTCAAAATGCCATAATCATTGTATTCACTCTGAAATCGATAAATTATAAGGAAGATGATGACTAAGGGGAAGCGTTGTTTGATCGGAGAAATCGGTACATTTTTTTTTCTTTTTTAACACATTTTTCGTTGAACCATATAGCTGACTTGGAAAGTTATATAATTTGCTTGCCATTTGGAAATTGGACTAGTTATAACGAAAATTCTTTTAGTGTCACGAAGCGATAGAATTGTATTCGAATTCTCTTATTTCAATCAATTTTATAGAATGATTCGGCAAGGATAGATACAAGGCACATTTTTGGAGGTCAAAGACAATCCGTTCAAGATACACCGCTTACGCTAGTACATACAAGTGGAAAATTTATTCTCTAATTTGATTGCTTTTCAACAATTTAATCAGCGAATCAATACTCTAAGATAAATTCGTTCGTTAGCAAATTATGCCTAAAGTCTGATGCTAATCCCAGAAATTTCACGTAAATTGATCGGTTTAATAACAGTACAAACATATCCGACAGCGACCAATCCAGACTGCTCGTGTTTAACACGCTCTGGAATGATTGTTACAGTCAAAGAGCAGTGAACATAAAATGGAATATTACGACATGCAAACAAGATGGAAAAGAATTAGTGGTTAGCGAGAGATTAGTAAGAATGAGTTTTATGATACAGTTTGAGGTCATCAAGACACCATCACAGAAGCGCTTTGTTGGTACCGTATAAAAGCTCTTGGATTTTGACAAGTTTCACACTTTATTTTAATGTCCATTGTGCTTTGCCTGACATGCAATATCATGTTGAGACAAAACATGATACAAATTCAACAACAGCAAAAAAATTCAGGAGGACTGAGGAAAATGTCTAGGTGTGATATCACTTTGTGGATCAAATACCAATTATACATAACGGCATTGAATTCTAAGGCTCAGATACAAGGCAGCTGAGGGTAGATCTGCAAAGACTTCTGATGTTGTCTTCTTACCATTGGTGAAATATGGTGGCAGAACTTTCGAGATTAAGCATAAGGTACTGGGTCCCAGGATTCAGTTTTTAGAACAGGCACTGAAGATGAACGCGATAATTGGATTGGGTCAACCTTTATGCATATTCACAGACTTCCGAAGGAACTATTGGTTCGAAGATAATTCAAGATTGTCAGTCGATGTCAAGGCAAAAATATGAAGACCGGTGGATCGGCTCGTATAGGTGAAATTAGTCTGCCAGACTGCAGTCCACTAGATCTCTCAAAATACTGTTAGAGACAGTGGGTGATATGACTCAATATCACATTCAGTGGTTATCTTCCACCAGGAATCCTTAATTATCCAGATGTTTGTTTGCAATGGATATTTAATTATCGTTCACTCTCCCTCTTCCTGTGATTAGTTGCTGCTGCTCGCATGCGCTAAGTAATGGCTCTAAAAACCGAAAATTAACGCACATGGCAACGCTTGAATGTCAAATGACTGCGTGTTCTTCATTGTCACAAATGCTCTCTATTCACTGCATTTTCTAGTTATTTTTTGCATATTAGTGACAATACCGTCCACCTTAGCGAAGACACCGCTAAGTACACTCGAGGCACTCGGAGCTCAAAATAAGTGAAGCATAAAACTGCCATGAGTACCACTCTGATGATCCCATAGTCTACATGGAGAGGTTGGAGTGAAAGTCAATGTACATTTTCCTTTCAGTACTTCAGAAACTTATACTGAACCCACAGTTATGCAACTCAGAAACGGCGTTCTGTTAAACTTCAACTATTCGTTCTTCAAAAATCCCCAGGAATTTAACAGACGTAGACGTAGTTTATTTGTTGTTGGTCCCCGTTCTTGTGCCTCACCTTTTCCCCGCGTTTTAGTGGTGAAACAACCTTGTTTTCGTTTTTCTTATTTCACTACTGGCAAACAGGTAAGTAAGTTATAATTTCATCTGCAACTGATATGTTTACGTTGATCAGTGTTGTGTAAATTCTCTCTTAGGGTCACCAAGCAAGCTGTGTTCACTGTCGTTAGTACACTTGTTATTTGGCTCACCACTGACCATATTTTCAAGAGTATGTCCACGAGTAAGCTACTTTACAGCCGTGGGTCATTGAATCTGTGGTATGCTCCCTCCATGCGGAAAACCGGTGCTACATTTAAAGTGGTAGTTTTTTCCGATTATTTTACTTCAAATACAAAGTAACTGACAGGAAAGTTAGAAATTGTCACCAACTGTAAATACCTCAGTTTTACTCGGACTGTTCTCCTCTTTATTTCATTTTCATTCGAAATTTGGTCACAACCAAGGATTTTCACCTAGTTTCTAACTCATCGCCCAACTCCGAAAATTGCTTCTTTTCGGGCTTCTTCAATACCTGTACAAATCTTTTCCAAAATATTCAGCTTTTTTCTTCAATAATGAGAAATAAATGCACAAGTTCTTCCATATACTGGTTATTATGTGTCGCAATCGCCGATTTTCACCCATGCAAATCTTCTTCCACCCGCAGAATCTATATAATTTTCTGTCTGGATACCATCCAACGCATCCGCTTATTTTTATTTCATTGGGTTAATGTTTTATTATTTGCGCCACAACTGTTTGTGAAACCGCAAGATATAATATCGAAAATTAAAAACTAATTTATCATGCAACAGAAACGACCATAAGCCACAGGAAACGAACTCAAGACTGTGAAACAGTAAGATAAATGACTCTGGTGTGTCCCATATTGTTTTATCACTTCACGACAATGAACGTAGCATCAACGAGCCGTATAAAGTATTCGTGCAAAAATACTTACCACTTTCGCTAACAAGGTTGGAATATGAGATTTGCTAGGCAAACTAGTTGAGAAGTTACAATTATTGACCTACCGGAAACATTTGTGTGCGCATAGCTTGCTAAACTCGTAAACAGATATGGTCAATTTTGAACAGTGTTTAAGGGTAAACAAAGTTGCCGTTGTGGAATACATTGCTAATGCATTTATAGTTTGCTTCAATTCTAATTTCTGCTGGTTCCATTGGAAAATACAATGAAATGCAGGTAACGTTTTACGACCATCTAATGATTGAATCACTTGGTGATAAACTTCGGTATCACAGAACGGGCTAAACAGCGCATAACCATGTGTACAGATGCACTGTACTTTGTCGGGCATAGATTTTTGACGAATCAGAGTAATCAGTTGCTCTGGATGAACACACCTGTTTATCTGTGTAGTCAGTGGTTCAATAATTTCATGATAAATGTCTACAACTCGTTCAGTCAATTCCCAGTACACGGTCAGGCCAACCTGAATGCCACTGCATTTTCTGCCTGACTTGCATCATTTCGGTTTGGATAGCCAGATGAAATCGTGATATGCACGCTCGAATTGTTGGACGGAATGTGCATCCTATTCCCCCTAAACCTACTTGCTTGTGGGTGTGGGTGCCCAAATAGCTGGCCCATCTCAGACGGAAGCGCAGATTTCCAAACAAATGTTTCTCACGTTGGGATTTTCTCTCTCTCTCTCTGCTTTCGAGCTGAGGCGCAGTCATGTGGGAAGCGAACAATCCCGTAATAACATGTGTTCATCCGATTTGTTTTGTTCCATTTTCGTGAGCGTGTATACGTGCGTCGGTGAGGTAAACGAGCGCATGGAAAACGGATTGTAGCCAGGATCACATTCTTTAAACTAAAATGGTTCGGCGAATCTCATTCGGCTCCTGTCTTTTAGTCTTTCTTTCTATTGATGTGTGAAGTTATTGAGATTCTCCTTGAACAGGAATATGGATGCTAGTTAGTATAAGTCTCCTTGATTTGTGATTTCATCGTAAAATTGGAAGTCACTCTGCTGTTTGGCCACTTAACGCAGCTTCATTTTCTCAAACCGAACTACGCGATTTCATTTCCGAACTTTAGATTTTTGTCACAGCTCTACTTGGAAGTTCCATTTGGTTGGGTTATCGATCACTTTTTATTGCCTTATAGTTCATCACTAAATTGACGAGAGAGTATGAAGGTATTTGTTTTTCACAGTGAAGGTTTTAACGAGAATGGTACATTTGTAAGCATTCTTATTTAGTTTTGTCTTGCTTAAAAATGGGTGACGTGTTCCCAGATCGTCATGCTGCATTGTTGGTTAGACTATTTGATCAAAGGCTCGGGATAAGGTCGCTTAGGCCAATCTTCTAATTCGGTTTGGACAACCGGAAAGAAGTAAGCTCGCAGAGGACTCATGGATCCCGATGAATAGCAGGTGATGTGGAGATGGGTAATTGAAGAATTAGCATGTCTTATGAACTGTACACATTGTCCTTTTTCTTTTTCCCATTTTCCAGCATTGCTTTTATGCTTCACCATGATTCTGATGGCACACTATCTGTATTCAGATATGTGCGAAAACATATCTATACATGCTTGAAGGATAAAAATGCATTGAAAGTTCAAGGATTATTCGCAATCCCACAGCTTTCGTTTGTTATCAGGATTTTTCTTTGGTATTCAACACCAAATTGTAAAATAACAGTGCAAGTGGTTGGAAGGTAAGAATAGGGGTTAGAAATTCGTGCGACCGACACTCGAATTTTTCTCTAATAGTTGCTTTTGTCAGCCAACAATCACGACGGTTAAAGACAAGGAACCTGGTTTGTTGACGTCAACTGTATGAAAATATTAAAAAAATAAGAAGGTAAAGCGGAAGAAAAACCCTTTCCTGTCATGCCCCTCTAACTTCAGCCCTCGAAAGCATATCTGGTTGCGCGGCAGAGCATGTTCACCTGACTGTTCGATTAATTTCTTACAATTTTAATAAACATTAAATAATTATTTGCTAGTAAAAACTGGAAGAGTAAATACCACCAAGTAGTTATATACAATTATGCACACATTCACTGACCTTACGGATCTAACATGTCCGAAATCACAAACACAATGAATTTGTTTTTGCAACGGTCATGTGTAACAGTCATTAACAACTCAAAGGAGAGAAAGTCTGATACACAAGGCATTCGGTTGTCAGTATGTGCTGATACTTTCATTCCAGTCCATATTCTTTATCCACCGCGCAAGCAATAGCGCTCAAAATCAGCGGGGCGATTCTTCTCAGATGTGTTGGTCAGTCGTATGAAAAGCGATATGAAAAAACTGAAATGGTGAGTTCGTTTCCTAATCAGTCATACAACTTGACTGTTGGCATCAATATCAAAGCAAATACTTTAATTCATAATTTCGTGAATGAGGAAAGTTGGTTTAAAATTAACGTATATAGATATTGCACACGTCGACGAGTGAGGTTGATCTTATTTGTCATCATCAGGCAAAGTCGACATTCAGTTCTTCCCTTTGAGAACATTTTGATGGTCGACTCTTTTATGATCCACCAACACACTGATTTTGGCTAAACTGGTAGACTTTACGGTTTCCAACATTTTGTCTTTATAACTCAGCGAATTGCAAAGTCGCTGGTTATTATGTATGTACAATTTGATTAACGACGCTTGTCGGTCACGTCGCATCTATAAGGATATTTTTTCCTACATTGTCTGTAAAATGCTGGTGACCGGAGGAAATTCGCTCACTCCCTACCTAAAGTAACCAGACAAACCTACTTGAATCACGCGATCAATCAAACGTAGGCCTGACAGACGATGTTGAATGAGGCTCATCTACATGTTCGAAGCCCGTCAGGACGGTGAACCCACGGTGGGATGTGCAAAATAGTTCGGACTCCCACATATACTAAAATGCAAAGCAAATATCAATGGGAAACCGGTTTAAGTTAAAAAAGCTTGCTGTATATCGGAAAAAAGAGAAGAAAACCACGGTTGTATTTTTGTATCGGCATTTGACAATCTACTTTATCTCTTGTTCCCACACTCTAATGAGCAGACACTAAAGTTCCTGTAGTAATCAAAATCAGATCGATTTTATTGGCCCTCAGTGAACAACTGCCACTGATGAACTCCTCTTTCTGGCTGAATGGGTCTACCGTAATCCATGGACTTTCTCATGCGGTGTTTTTATTCGGACTACCGAATGACATCATCAATACAATTTCACCGAAGTGTTGATCTTTCACCAGCGTGTTGGACAAGCCAAACCAACTTTCACTACCTTTGCAGGATTCAATTAGAAAAACTATTAAATATCAGGTAAATCACAGTGATTAAAATAGTTACCCATTTGTGAAGCCAAAGTCTGATCAAAGCGACCGAGTGGTTGGTTTTGTTAGGCCAAAATCTGCTTTCAGCTGGTCCAGTTATTTACCAAATTTTCTCCAATGATCCTGGCTTTCTATGAACTGTCAGACTCACCATGAATAAAGAATACCCGTATTTTCTTTTGTTCTGTCAGAATAGTATCTGTCCACTGAAGGTGAGCTCGTTTGAGCCATTCCCATTTAAACAATTCAGTTTCCGCACTCTACCTCCTTGAGTGTTTCCAGAAAGAAATTTGGTTTCCGGATTGTAAATTTACCTCTTCAACTAAATTTTGCCGCTCTTGTTTTACTAATGTTACCAGTTACTGAAATGGCAATCAAGCAAGATCTCTCAACTGGTTTGCTTTTTATACATTTTTCTCATACCTGATTGTTACTACGTAGATAAAATGGCATCAGGTATTTCTTGGGAGCATCTAAACCATGGTTTTCATCGCATTCATTGTTTGTTGAATGACTGTTTAAGCGCTCCAGCAGTTCCCTCAAAACCCAGTCAGTTCCCATTGAAAACACAAAACAGTTAGAAACGGGAAAGAGGGAATTTGTGTGAATGTCACTAAAAAGACAAACTAATACCATAATAGACGGGAATCTAACTTACGAAGCAGAACCTGTCACTAACATTTCTCCTTTCGTCCCGCAGTCAAATATTGCTCGCTCATTGGAAATCTCAACACTATACTGCGAACGACAAGGTACAAGCATGTGAAGTTCATGATAACATTGGTAAACTCACTGCACTGATAATCAATCGAACCGCGAAAACAAGAATAATTCGATAGACGCGTCAAACATGAGTGTAGATCTGTTTGAAAACTTCTTGACTGGTCAGATTCGCATATCGTGGCTTCCTTAATGTGCAGATCCAAGTACAATTCGATGTCATTCAACTATTTGATATCTATTTCCAAACTTGATGGTTGAGTTTGGGTCGAAAGGTTGACAAAAATTTAAATTCTTGCCTTGCCCATTCATCCCTAGACATTATTCATCTCAAAGATTACCAGCTCAGTCCATGCCGGCATCACTTAGGCAGTTTGGCCTAAATGGCCGACGCCAAGTTATTTAGTGATTTGATAAATACCCATTTGCTCATTCGGTCTGCTTATACGCCTTCACCGCTACTGAATGATTTCACTGGGTTTGTGCTGAAGGACTAAACGGTAAAGTTTTGTGTAACTTCTCCCATTCCCGTTCCAATAGTTGTGTTTGAAAGGTTGTTGTTAATAACGATTGTCTGGTAATTGAAAAATCTAAGTTACCGTTGAGATTTGTACAGAATATCCACAACTGTTTCTCTACTGCGTCTTATGAACTGCAATCTACCTCCTCCATGATTTCGATGAATGTTCGTCCCTAACAAGGTTTTCTAGAATAGACATATACATAGGAAGTTGCAACAGTCTTCCCTGAAATATATGGTGTTTTAGAAAGATAATCATATAAAATTTCGGTTATACTGTGAAAAGCTTTTGGGAAAAAATATTTAGTTCCAGATTTTACCAATGAAAGTATTGATAGCAAATCAAATTATCTTGAAAATTTGCATAGCCAAGTGGTCTAATGTCCGCAAACCTTAACCAAAGGATCTCGCTAAAACGCAGTGCTGATTCTTCTACTCTGATCAGATCACTGATCAGGGGATGTCATGCCTTTTTGATACATCTTTAACTGACCAATCTTGCATACCTTCTAATCAGTACTTGTCTCAGAAAACGGTGTGCACCAAGGGAAACGATTTGCTTCTCCGAGTACTATTCTCTACTAACCTAACCCAAATTCAGTATGTTGTCTAGAGGTAGATCTTCCAAATATTCATTCAAACCTTATCTCTTTCGATGTAGTTGTGCCACTATATTGAAATCGCAAGGACAAGAAATTGTTATTGAATCAGTGAGAGCGTCTGGATATCATTCATTCTAAAAGATCTTGCCCCCGAAACTCGTGGACTAGTACTTCGTTCAGATGTAGAAAGATTTCGCGGTGATTAATATTGGGTTTCAGTTTGAAATTTTTGCTCGAAGAATAAATGACAACCAAAGGCGAGAAATAGGGATAAAACAGTTTACTCAAGGCTTCTTGGTTTGAACATAGTCCTTTGGAATAAAAAGAAAAAACAGAAACGTCAGGCAAATGTTCCCTTAGAGGACATTATTCAGTTCCTAAATAATGAATCTAATAATCGCATGGAACATCACCATGTTACACACAATATGATTTTTGGTTATTATTATCACTTATTGTCAATAGAAGTGTAATCCTTTATGACGTCTGTGTTTAGTTTCTACTGAACCACCAAATTGAGGTGTCCTAACAGATCCAACGCGACGAATGAAATCAAACCGTCCCTTTTTAATAATTCATTCCGAATGCATCGCCGAAATACTTTGTTACTGATCTGAATTCACCAATGTAGATAAACATATGTGCATTGACACTAATACTTATTTATAGTGACTTTATTTATATTATGTCAATTTATTCAGACAGAATATCGAATATACGAGGGCTTATAACTGCCGCACTTGAAGTTTTCTGTCCTGGAGGCTTTTATTTGGATATGAATATCATTATGTCATACTTTTTCAACGGATTCGTCAAGTCAACTATATTTCTGTACTGAATCAGAATTCTCAAGGTCGAATTTTCCAGCCGTGTGCTTTTCTGTGCCTGTTTTATCCACTTGTCCATTTTGCAAAAAAATAAGTCCAATCCCATTTCACTTCAATTTTGAACGAACTATTTTTTGTAAGATAATTTAACAAGTACGCAAATACGTAAATGGACTAGTTCATCCAAATCTTTTAACACACTTTCCCCGTAATAATTCTTGGTAGTTTATCAGTCTGTTCCGATCCTCGTTATTCGTTTCATTTTGCCTGCTTTTGGAAGACCTTGATGATCTTTCAGTCATTTGCCACGCCTGATTACACTCAAATTGTATACTGGGTCTCTTTATTTCTTTCCATGGCGTCCGGTTTTGCAGTATAGTGTTTACCTAAAACTGACAGTGTATTTCTGAACAATACGTATTTCAATCATTTGCATCCCGCTTCCGGTGCCATGAACGTACGCCCCTGAGGATCCCTAGCAAGGATCAAAACAACTTGACAGTGCTTTCTTAGCTTTTCAATGAAAAATTAGTCATTGGTGCCACGAGAATAATCACTTCAAAATTACAGTTAGTCATCTACTACTGAAAACTGCCGGGACATATGCCGGCTTGATCGACCCTGTTTATGGAAAGAACAATATCATAAATTGATCGAAATCTTTAGCTGATGGTCTGTGGTTTTGAACTTGTTTTTCTTGTAGAAATCTAAAGAGTTTTAAAATATATGCAGCATTTCGAAGAAACCTTTATTCGATTTATATTGTATCTTGGGAAAAAATTGATGGTTTACCCGAGTTCGGCTAGCGAGTTTGAAGATACAACCAATAAATTTGTCATTCGAATTAGAACTCAAAAACAGCATATTTTGGGTGATTCTAATGAATTTCGATTTTGGGAATTTTCAACTGATGATATTTGACCTTGTTAATCGGATGATCAGTTTTCAGCTTAGGGGTTGCATTATGCAGATATTCTTTGTACACTTGTCACAGGTCTCCAGACTAATATTTTATTAAGGGCAAGCGACCAGTTTATTCTAAGAAAATTTCTTTTTGATATTGGCCATCCAGTAGGACTATCTCCTGAATTGACCAGGTCAGCTGATTGAGTTTCGGTTTTTTCAAAAATGAAGGGAAAGGTTGATGGATGTCAATCTTGTAGAGACTTTTCACCGCGCTGATTTCTGCTGAGTGGTTTCCAGAATCAGGGACTGGGCTTCCAGTAAGTACACGCATCGATTACAGACGAACTCAAAAAAAATGCATGTTTAACAGATTGGAACTCCGTTTTCAGGTCAAGGAAAAGAGGTACTGTGCTCACAAAGAAGTCGTCTATCCGCGAGAATGGATTATACCAATAGTCCGTGGCTATGCAAGTCACTAACGGATGTGCGTTGTATCATGTGGTGAAATTCAACAAGCGATTTAGAACCTACCCAGTGGGGCAAGGGCTAGGAAATTCAATTTACAACAATTCATCTGGGATTTGCTTCCCAATTCGGACCTGTGGATAAACACTGACGATGATTCTTAACGAGGATGGAATAGATGCACGCTTTTCCCATGGCTTCTTACTGTTAAGCCAGCAGATAATACCGCATGGGGAATAATTTTGTAAAGACACATTTTGGGCCAGGAGAGGAGAGCCTCCATTTTCATTGAACCGTGAAATCCCACATAAACAGCTTCTGCCGGGACCGGTTGACGTTTGGATAACAGCAGTAATGATAGCGTTATGATCTCTTAGTACTACAATTCATGGTGAGTTTAGAAAAAAGGTGAGGACGTCACTGGTTTGCTTTTCCTTTATGTGCATGTAAAGTTATATGTTAATCGCAGGTATCAACTGGATAAGTGAACAAAGGTTTCTCGGAAGCTTGAAGGCTTCTATGCACACGAATTAAATTCTGGTGATATATATATCGTAAAGTTATTTTAAGATCAATCTTATATGAGCCAACCTAATTGTGGATAACAAACTTCATAAACTTGCTTGGAGGGGTTTTAGGATTTATCATAGTTTATATTATGTAATGCTAACTAACTGGTTCCTTCGTCAGAAGCATTTTCCTTGTCATGAACTCTGCCTACGACTACCCCGGTATTTACGGATGGATGCTATTTATTCAATAATCTGGGTATTGTGCTTTAACTAGGGTTGATCACAAACTGACGAATTTTCTTTTAGGAGCGACCTTGATTTCCATCGGCTTGGATTTTACCTGAATGTCATTCAAACTATCTACTTTGTTGCAAACAAAGAAACATTAAACTAGAAACAGTGAAACCATTGGCACCAAAATGTAACAGGTAATGAGCCGATTAAAAAAACGTGGTGCAGCTTGTTTTTTTGGTAAAGCATATCTAGCGATTTAAATTAAAAAAGCCATTCTTCGCAAAATATTTATGGAATAAATTATCTCAAGCGTATGTTTCTGTCTTGGAAATCATTCATATCTATTGACAACCACAGGGTTATCTATGACTTTGTTGAAACTTTGCAACAGAATTTCTGCTGCCTAATCCAGAGGTATTTTGCCACCAATATTTCATGTACCCTTTTCTAGATATGAATAGAAAACGTTTTCGTGCTCCAAATGACAACAGCTAATTAGTTCGGATAAGTCGCTCCATGAGACGGGGAATGTAACCATCTTGCGAGTTAGTGGTAGATGCTAACGGCACCAATTCGGCGATTCGTTGATTTCGTTTATGGCTGAATAACATGTAATGACTCACAAAACGTTTGCAAAAAGACTTATGATAAGAGAGTTTTTAAAACCCTTTTCTCATCTTATTATAGCCGTTCAGTTTGTCTATGCTGGTGACAGTAAAATGAGAAATATCTTTTAACAAACCGAAATAGAAAGTAACGTGAAACAGTGGGGGAATTTCATAGCGGTAACGGAGGTATTTTACGA
This sequence comes from Fasciolopsis buskii, assembly GCA_008360955.1. Lineage (NCBI taxonomy): Eukaryota > Metazoa > Platyhelminthes > Trematoda > Plagiorchiida > Fasciolidae > Fasciolopsis > Fasciolopsis buskii. The sequence continues at coordinate 171,972 of LUCM01005783.1, forward strand.
ACTATATGAAAATGGAGAGTGGAATTTTCTTCTAGCCAATCTCTGTGTTGTAGTCCATCGGATTTTGTTATCTTATTGTCTGAAGTAGGCTGATTTTCGTCTAGCTTGATGCAGATCGCGTGAAGTCACGATTCGTTCTATAGTGTGGTTCACATGAATAACTGTGCAGCCTAGGTCTTAATATTATACGAAAATAGTTTGCTATTCACGGTAATGAAATGAGCTACTTGCACAGTGAATATTAGGAGGAGATTCTAAAACCTCTTGGTATGAGATAAAAATAATTTATATTTTGGTTGTTGGGCACCATATATGAATGGCGAAAAAATGCACTCAATATTGTCATGAGTATTGCCCGTTCTTTGTCCTATTTTGAGTAAATAATCCTGTGAGGCAGCAACCAAACCCGGAGCACATTAGAGAGAGCTCGATTACTGAAAAACTGAAAATGAGCCAATCGATGCTGTTTCTGCTAATGCACAAGTCAGATTGTTTTGAATAGGCCCCACTTAGTTCATCCTGACAGACTGGTAATACGCCGTCGTTGACATATACAAAAGGAATTGGGTTGTCGATTGATTTTCCAGTACATTTGCTTGTTAATCAAAGCTAAAGCTTGCTGTCTATTGTTGTAAAGCACCGTCAATTCCCAACGATTAACATGAATACGAACTCAACTACTTTACCCCATTTTGGTGTCGAATACAGAGGCGAAAATCGCATGTGTTTTGCTCGTTGCGTGTTTCTGTAGAACTTACAAACGTTATATATATACATTAATGTATATATATTTATCTGGAGGGAGGTAGGGAAAGCTCTGCTAAGCCAGATGGGTCCAGCCGCAGTATTTATATTCTAATTTATTTATTGTCCACAAAATTCCATCATAGTGGGAGAAATCCATAAATACTTTAGGACTTCAGTGTCTGTTTAAAAATTCCTAGACATGCAATCCAGAGCTGTGAACCATTATTTTTGTGACAATTCGATTCCAATTTTCTGAAAACACGTTTGTAGATTAAGGAAAACTAGACGCACTCCTTCTTCACCTGTTCTCTTTTCTTCTAGCTTTATGTCGTAAACTGATCAAATGTACATTTTTTATCAAATTATCTATATGTGCTTGCCTAGAGTGAGAAATGTTCAGAGTACTGTCCGGCCGAGAGAAAAATCTGAAATGCTGATTTCGAATTGTAAGATATACTTACGTACATCTTAGTGTGCCCATTGCATCTATTCTTACGGTGCAAATTTCGTGACCCGCCACCATACATGAACAATAATTGCTTCACTCTCGAGCCGTATATTTTACGGTCTCCGGTCAGCAACTGTTATTGAAGGAACCAGATAGCTAAGAAATTCATTTTTTCACTATTTTACCCTTGGAACTTTATTTGCCAGTCCAACAAACCGTTTTGGCTTTCGTGAACATTTCACAGGATATATTTTACCCACACCAGTATAAACCGTAGTTGGCGACTAATACGGTTGCCGTATTTGTTTTGACCCGCATATTTACAAAAAGAGAGAAGTAATCGATGCAGATAATCTCGAGACCCATCTCATGTCTAGTCAGAGGTTTGTTCTGCAAGGTCTTGGATAAACAGGCATTTTTGCAACTAGAAAGATATGCGGATAACGTTTGCATTACTGTTCGACGACATGTATCAAACCGAACTTTCTTGGTGAATTTCGTTTGTGAGTTTTACATCCCTTTCTCAGGTGCGATTGCTTTATCCTTATCGTTATACATTAAACCGACGTAGAGAGTGGAATCAGTTCAGCAACAACCAGTCGCTGTGATTTTGAAACTAGGCAGCACATACAGGTCAATTACTGGACCCAAATTAAAAATTCATCCTTCTCAGGGGTCGGCATACAACTAGTTTTGATCAAACACAATTGGAGCAGGCAAACTCGTGTACGTGTGAACGCACTGTGCACACAACAATTGAAGATGTTGATGCCACTCTCAAATCAGTGATGTTTGTGATGATGTGTCAGTATAGTTTATTCCAAATGAACAACCGCAATGCTCATTCGAATCACGGTGTGAGATAATCGTAGCGTGCTGACGTTGAACTCCATCGTTCTAATTTTCCCGATCTTGCAACGATAGTGAAATTCAACGTCCGACAATTTTGCGGTTTTAGATTTTTCAATCACGCCGTACACACTTATGGTAAAGTGGGGTAAGTTTTCGTAAGAAGATTCTGGAATCTAAGAATCAGAATAGAAACAGTTTTTATTTATTTTGTGTCTAGACTGGAACCAATCTTCAGATATTCATCGATGTTTGACGGGTGAAATATGACTCTCAAAGCGTCCTGAAATCAATTAGGTTAAATTGCCTACTGAGGTCTGATCGGATAACTGATTCCTTTATGCGCGCTGAGAATTACTTCGTAACTAATTTGGTTGCACAATTCAGTAGCTGAAACCGTCTGCTTCTAATCAACAGTGTTTACGCTTGTATTGCTTTCGAATTCATTCAAAACGGTATCTAGTAGCTCATTGAATAAATTGGACATATTGTAAGGTGAATATTTTGCGTATTGTGTTGCAGCTACACTAATCATTGTGTAATCATTTTTCCTCCTTTATATTTGACCTTTTTTCTTCCTGTAGTTCACATCCGATCTTCAATGCTCTATCCTTTCTTCTGATACTTAATACCTATTTTGTGATTTAATATTTTGTTTCAAATGAGGCCTGAATGGTTTTAGTAATTTAGTATCTGCAACATTTTGCATACACCAGGATCCTTATGGCTTACTTTATGATGCTTTTTCAGACTGAAAAGTTTATCGTTATTGTAAGACGACCATCTTAACGATGAAAGCTTACGGCGCCAATACTCTGGTACTATCAGTTGCAAGTAGGGTCAAGATTGTGTATTATACAGCAAAAAGTTATTCATTGAGTTAAATAAATGATTACTTTACACTTCCTATCTATACCGGAATAGAACATAGTTTAATGTTCCACATTTAAATTAATTGGGATAGAATCCGGTTCGCTGATAAATTTCGTGAAATGTTCGCTCGAAAATTCGGATAGATGTGCTAAACTGTGTTCTTCATAATTTCACTGATAGAACATGTATATCTGTACTGCTTGTCAACAATCCAAATCAAATATTCCCGGACAGTGTTTCCACGACAAGCCCTACATTTGCTCTTTGACCGGCTAGGTTTTGCATTCCTCTTCCGTGGGCTTTTGCTTTTAGTCATTTTCATTTCTACTCCACAAGCGTGATTATAACTTAGTTTATTGCATACAGCCTAAACACAAGACGGATATTTTTCTGATCCTTTCGCTGTACTTTTACTGACGAACAATCTGACTGATTTCGTGTTTCATCAGTCACGGATCATGGATGATGGTCATTCATTCTGCTTGATGTCCTTCCTCGTCATACTTGTTTAAACCGAAACCAGCATGATCTTGCTAGGACACACAAATCTACGGATTCTGCAAGCAACTGAAGTGGAGAAAAAATCACACATGTATTACACAGTGTGGCCTGAATTAAAACCCGTATTCGTGCCTTTCTTTTTTTCATTTCTTATTGTGATCGATCGGTAGGCAACTGATTTGTTTCTTTTGGCCCATCACACGAGCACCTACATACACTCACGCATTACCACGCACGTGCGCGCACGCACGCACACAAACACACACAATACACCAATTAGTTATAGTACAGTGAGCATGGTGCACAAAAGATATTTCTATGTCGCTACGTGATCAATATATGTTGCTGTTCGTCCTATGAACCTGATCTAGAAAGACGTTCAGGATGAAGCAATAAAATGTCCTGAAATGGTTGCCACCGCACTAGAGACATATGTGTATAGAGGACTTCCTAGGTCCTAGTATCTGCACGTTGATAAGCGAGGGATTTACTATGATAATTCCGTTGTCTATATTTTTGTGCTAATATGCATTTACATTCACTCCACACCATAAATTAGGTCGCATTTTGATTTTGTTAAGTTATTTGCAGGTTTTCTCGTCGCTATGTAGCACCTTTTCGTCACACGGTTTCTCATCCGCGCATGATAGTAATTAGACCCGCATATTATTTCCAAACGGTTCATCACCGTCCAGTACCACTTTCATCATTTACATAGGGTTTAAGATTATGATAATCCAAATTAATGTTGGACCACGCGTATTGGTTTACGACGCTCACCCGCATAGATGATCGTCGTGAAACTGTAAATCTTCTCCGTTCTCTTAGAAGAATGCAAAAGATATATTTGACAGGAGAAACTAGTTTGTATGCTTATAGATGAGACGTCGACATGAACGCGAGACGTATTATTCAACCGATTGTTTGTGTAAGAATGTCTATGTGGATGGTGGACAAAGTGACTAGGCTGATGGGACATGAAAATCACTCTCGAATTTAAATCAGCGGGATGAAGGACGTAATTCAGAAGCAGTGAATTGCTGACACGCAAAAAATTGCGATCAACAGTGACTTAAAACAGTAAACTGCAAATGTGAGAAATGAAGTCAGTGTGATAAAGACTACACGTTACGCCTAAACATTTCCCGAAAATATCCAGTACAAACGATAAATTACACATGAGAGCCATTTTTATTCCCCGGGTTCTTTCATTCAGTGGTTCTTCACTTTTTGCAGCAACTCTAAACATGACTTTAATTTGTTCTTTTAAATAAATAAATGAAAGACGTTTGTTGCTCCTAATAGAACCAGTATTTTCTCTTCTGTACCAGATAATCTATTCAGTATGGCAAGAACATTCGGCTGGTGCCGCGAGAACAGTGTTACTGTCAAGCCGTAGAGCTTATGGAAACAGTAGTGGAAAAGTAACGGCCAACTGTCTTCTCTGGGCAAACTGATAATGTGTAGCTTTCAACGTGGCAACTTTCTCAAGGTCGGCTGTAAAGTACTAAGCCCGTGATAAATAAACCTGTATTGACCTTATTCTTCCGTATTTGACTTTGGGTTATGGATGTTAGTTTTGCAACAAGTGATCTCTTTTATCGGTTTTCAGTTTACGAACTTTTAGTAGTACACTCTGTCACTTTTTCCAAAACAACTTTATTAACGCATTTTAATCCGTGCGTTTTAGTGTCGATTATGAACAATACGGTTATCACAAGTCTACCGAGTTAGGAATAAATTCTCATACATAACGGACATGACAAACATAAATATTTCGTTCTTTAAACTTGAATCCGTAACTTGAAGTGTAGACTTTATAAAACTTTGATGAATAAACGTTGCGTCTGATCGAATACAATTGGCATGGTACGATTAAGACAACGAGCTTTTCACTTTATACCTGTGGCATCATCGAGCAAAAACATTAAATCCTTTTGAATCAAAATGATCAGACTTTGTTGATTATTATACAAATTCTATGGATGGGGGAAAATGACCGATACTATAAAAACAGCCTTTAGGAGTATTCGTACAAAAGCATATAAAAATAAATCGTAAAAGACGTTTTCGATTTGCAATTTCGATATTAACTACCGGGATTTGGAACACCTAGCTGATCTAAACATTTAGCATTATAAGAAATCATTCAAACAATGTTTGTTGTTCAGAAGGCATATATAACTAAATTTGAGTCAACAGCATGCAATTCCTTTAATTTTTTCGACCGCAAAACTGAACCACGGGGTAGGCGTTTAAAGGTATTCAGTGCATTCACCTCAAATATTTTTGTGTTCACCTTTTCCTGGTTAGTTTTCAACACCACCGGCTATTCCCGTCCCGTTAGTGTTTTCTTGTATTCATTTTAACAAAAAAGCAAAATCTACATTTATAGGTTGCTGGCACTAAAATTGCTTACATTTACCAGCTAATCTTCTAGCATCCATCACCAGTTGGTTCAGCGACCACGAAAATACGTGTCGATCCTAAATTTTAGTTTTAAGCTTCATCTTATGTCGTTTAGCGGTGATCACCAAACATGCTACACAATCGTAAACAGTCTCATCTATGATACTGAAATAAGAAAATCTGTGGAAATTTTTAATCACCGGAAGCTGTAATCAGTGTATCACTTGCCGGGCCAATAACTGGGTGATCGCGATTGCGCTAGTTCGTTTGAATAAAGCCGATGCAAATTACATTCGTTTTGCAAGACTGGGATGAGAAAGACGATACATTTATGATCAACGGGAATAGATTTATGGGGGCACATAAGTGTTCATGCCCAAGCCGGTTGGGTTTAGAGCAAATTGGTCTTGGATGAAATGATCTAATACCACCAAATCTCATTTCACGTGAGCCCAGTGCGTAGTAGAAATGTAGGACCTCTGCAATTTTCTTGTTTTTAACTACCTCTGAGTCCTCTCCTAAAGCCAAGTGTGGTTAGAATGACCGAATAAGCAATTAAACAGAACTTCCGAAATTTCAGAACAGACGACCGACAGGATGCTACATGTTCACCTTAGCTGTCTCCAACAATGACTTTTTTCGCTGTTGCTGTGTCGGTTTCTTTTCAAAGCAATACAAAATATACGTTGGAAAAGCGGGTTACGCAAATATATGACCACTTCAATCCTCGCGCTATATCTACTGTCTAAAATCAGGTGCAGCCACTATTGCGCTTGAGGACCTTTGCATATATTCGACATAACTTTGACAAAGAGTTTAGTTATCTGTTGATCAAAAATTACTTCTTTTGAATTTGATTCGCTTTTTCATCCCTGGACTGTTAAACTATACCTGGGGCTCACGAAAGTACCCGAACACCTTCCACCGGGTTTATATTTAGGCTGTAAGCTGGCCATTATTATTACGAAGAAAATGAAGTCCAAAGAGTACATATAAATTTTTCTAGCCTCCCATAACAGGTGCTTCATATGCAACGAACGCTTGAAATTATTGCTAGTGTAGTTCCTGAAAAGAGTGGAAAATTTCATTGAACAACTACGGGGACTCGTGGATGGTTACACGGGCCTCCTTAGTCAGCGCCCAAAGTGGTTTGTTTGCAATTCCATACATAAAAGGTTTTATTGCGTTTAATTGTATATCCGGTCAACTTTGTTTCAAGTGGTAATCAGTGAATTACCCAATAGCACCATGTCTTGATCAGATAATGGTGATGTTTACCGTACCGTGAAACCGAGGTCATGCAGTTTCCGACACTTTTTCATTCTGTCTCAGCATCTTCTAATGCTAAAACTACGGTAGTTGGATAAAGCTCATAACCTGAGACAGGAACTCAATGCAAACGAGTACACGTATTTGACCACGTGTAAAGCATACATCAAAATGAAATCACCGGGGTGAGCCGTTCGCCAAGATAGTTGGTGATTGAAAAAGGGATTTATGTGGTCAGGCTATGTCAGTGATCATTCCATTGTTTTTGGTATCGCAGATTGTAATTCCGTTGTTATTTTTCGACAAGAACCTGCACTTCTTGAGGTATTTTTAAATTGGCGTTATTTTAAATACTGCGCGATTGCAAATTTCTGTCATCATCAAATGTCGCCTGCGATTGGCTGCTTCATCTATCGACCAAACCACCCCACAAAACTATAGCTATAGCTCATCTGACTTCTGACTTGTATTGGTGGGTCATCAATAAACGTGCGGCCGTGCTCTGTGTTCCCTCTATCGCCAGCGGGTTCGGCTAGCCGTTCTAATTCCGCGATTTGTTTCTGTGTAACTGTCCAGTCATGGGGGCATCTGGTCCGTTCGATTTTGTTGTGCGACTACGGGACTTGAAGGTTCAAGCCTGAATCATTGTCGCCAAATTCAGTGTCTGTTGGTGTCCTGCTAGACCGCAGGCCTTCTGCTTTTGTCCTATTGTGTGACGCCTAATGCTGGCATGTGCTTCAGCGATGTGTGGATCAGTCTATCTGGGTAATGCGACGCTGAGAGCATATTTGAAAATTCCAACCACCTAATTGGGTCCAGTGGATAATGTGTAATTTGATTAACTTACTGTTAGTTGGTATCATCTTTATTACATTTTTTCCTGTGTATATGTATATATATACGTAAGTAAAAAATATAAGAAAAAATAAGAATGCATCAAAGCTTGAAGGCAGTTGAATATCGAACCAAATGGAAAGGACATTTTTTCAATGAACCGGAAGTAAAGATCAAAATTTGTTTAAAATGCATGAGTTTTGGATACGCAGTTCCCATTCAGGACCAAAATAATGGTGATACAATACAAAATACAAGGTGTGCAAAATTTTGGCTAGAGAACAGATTCTTCATATTACTCATCTTTCAGTTTAATGTCACAGTTCATGCGAGACGTTTGTCTAGACAGCAAATAACTTCTAAATTAGGATCAGTAGATACAACCTGCATTGTTTTGCGCAGGCTCAGTTCTCATCCTTCTTTCAGTCTTTGAGTGTGAATTAAACACTGCTCGCCATTTGGCAAAGAGTGTTTCTGATCATCTGAAGGTATCTTAACCATTATTCTCACAGCCTGGCATTTGTGGTCAAAAACCACCAATTTACATACAGAATGCTGTAATAAATAGGGTTGAATTTAGCACCCAGCTTTTTTCCTTCCAAAGAAAATTTGAGGGCATGCCTATTTTAGCCACGAGAAGGGGCTGGTCTTAAATTGTATACCCTTTTTTTGCGCAAAAGACCGAGCCAAACGTGAACATTTGTTCGGTGTGTTTGTTTTGAATTCGTTCAGCACGGAAAATTCCACTGAATTTACAGATACACATTTTCATAGATTATCTCTTATTTCTCTCGGTAACGGCACACAGGAGCACATGCTTTCTAAAAAAGCAAGTTAAGCTCAATCGAAGGTTACCTTGTGGAGAAGTTGCGAAAGAAAATGCAAACTGGTTCATGATTAGGGAGAAGGTATTCAAGCACTTCACTTATTTTACATCCTATGTGCAATTATGTCCTGAATGCTTTGTTCCGAGCCACGACTCTTTTTCGTTCTTCGCCAAATTATGTCACGTTTAATAAAAGTATTTCGCATCAGATGTTTGTGTCAGGCTCTTGTCAGCTAAATAAAGGCGGAAATAGAGACACTATCAGCCTACAGCACAATAAGGAAATGTAAAAGTTCCCGTTTTAAAACCGCAACACAGAAGACCTATCGATGACATTTCAATTAACAGACAAGGCGGTGCTTCCGAATAGATTTGCCATAAGTACAAAATGATGTAGGTACTTTTCTAGTTCCGTTAGCTTGGCATTTCCATATCAGAACTCGCTACACTAACTGACTTTCACCGTTCCACTGTGCACACAAAATGGTGAAGCTCAGTACAGTTCATACAACCAGTAACCTTGCACCGGCCAGCTGATTTCTACTCCGCAGCACTGTCTGCTCAGGAAAAGAACAAAAAAACATTCGAAGATCGATTTCAAAATGATAAGTTGAAAAACTAAATAGAAGAGAAAAAGTTCCGATTGCAAGAATGTCATTGATTGCCGCAATAAACAATATCGCCATTTGCCTCCAGCGATTGTTTGAGATTTCCCGTGGATCCCAACCCCGTAGTTTATTTGAACCTACGCGAGCCACTCCGTTGATTAAGTTACATAAAACCAAAGGTTTTCTCGCACAGTTCTATTCCAAAATCTACCACAATGAATCGTAATCATACCGGAGACTTTAAGCTCAAAGGAGATATAATTTTACCGTTGAACTATCCCGATCATGGTTCACTAGTCCAATGGCCTCCAATGACGTCCATTTTCACAAATTTCCTCAGAACACTGCAGAGTAGAAGGTAATTGTGAAATAAGTAGAGTCATTTTTACGAATCATAATCGGAGACAATTACGACTTCAAGTTAGTAGAACAGAGAGGACTGAGAAAAAATATTTCCAATTTTTGAACTTTACTCTTCTTGAGGTTTGGCTCTACTTAACTAGCCAAGCTGATCACAGATTTTTTATCCGCTTGTCGTTTTTATTTCGTCCAACAGTTTAAAATAAGTCTTACCAGAGGAGACAGGGAAATTCAAGTTGATCCAGATGTTGGAAGTGTTCAAGCTCTGTGGGATTAGAATCAACACATGGGTGCTACCTACGCTCAAGTCCCGCACGAGCTCTATCATCTGCACTAGAAAGCCACACCGACGGGTGTTCGAACAAACAACTTTTTGATTTTTTGTTACAGACCCCTATAACTCAATTATTTAGTGACGACTGTGATGAATTTTTCTTACTTTTGCGGCTAAAGTAAGATTGTCTTATGATTCAAACAACATTTTTTCGTCGGAATTCGCGAACATCACTAGTCATAGTGTTTGAATATCCTGCAGCAAGGTCTCGTTACTAGGCAGGTAGGTCGCATGCGATACTTACATTTGATCGTTATTTGTGAGTGAGTTCAGACTTTGACGATTCCAAAAATTCTTAACACGTTGATCAGTCCGGGATTTACCAAATCTACCAAACTGTATATCGCCAGATATTTTGCCACGGTTCATATCAATCTACGCAACCCATTTCTGTTTCATAGTCATTGCCCCATTGTCTTAGATGATTCTAATTATTTTTTTTCCCTGAATACTCAAAATAGCAAAACATTTTGTTAGCTTCTTCTCATTACTTCTACTAAAATAGATAGAAAACCTAAAAAAACTCAGAAATAATATATAACTACTGGTAAGGTAATTCTGATTGTTCATAAGAACCGCGCATCGGAGGTTGCAACAAAAGCACCAAACCAGTACTTCTACTAATGCAAAATTCCATTGGTCTCATACGTCGCCCAGAGTATTGGGTGAATAACAATAATGACACCATATTATAAGTCGAATAATCCGTAAAGCAAGTGAGAAATAAGGTAATGACTGTGAATCTAATGGAAATAAAATCCAAAGCCTTCAACTATTTGGGATGAACTTTCCTCACAAAATAACCGATAAAACGCACTGGCCGATAACGTTGATCCACATAAATATTTGAAATAAACTGGAAGCTTTCTAAACAAAGAGGACAAATTATTTCCAACTTTGTCAAATACAACAAATGAGAAGTGGAGCAATCAACATCTTATGTTTAGTAGATATGCCTTGTAAATCAACATACACCCATACCTCATCGGAGATCTCGTATGACTCACTATTGTTTTTGTTTTGCTTTGAATTTAGATTGAACCAACTATAACACATAAACGGGCTGTACTTCAGCGTCCAGTTCGACAATCACCTTTAAGCAGTCCGGAACAAACTGGAACCATGCCAAACTCTGTATATAGGGATGCCGATCTTAGTGGCTCCGACGACTCTGCCGCGTCAGAATCGTCTTCGTCCTCCGGAGATGAGGCAGACTACGATGCGTCTGAGCCCATTATTTGGACTGCTTATCCGGTTTCCGTCCCGGTTAGTCCCCCTGGCACAACTTTACCCCCAAATCTTGTCTATAAACCTAGCTTCCAATCTCATTTTGATCTGAGTGAGCTACAACGGAAACGTCTTTCGCGAATCGATGAAGCAGCTTTCGTTGGCGGTGGATCCTCTGCAAATGAGGGTGCAGAAAGTGATAGTGAAGACACTGGTGGTTCTGACTCACCGGCTGTACAGAATAAGCATCCCGACCAATCTTCCGATGAGCGTCAGTCTGATTCCGGTGTGGTGATTGTACCTAAATACACTTACCAGTCCTTTGATCCCGAATTTGCAGAAACAGTTGGTGAAAGCGAAGGGACGCATTCGTCCGAGTCCATCACATTATCACGTTTTAAAAACATACGGGCGTCAACTCAGAACAAGTTAGGAGTCAACTTGGCAGAGCCGCCTTGCGAACCAACGAAAGGCGCAACACAACAAAGTGCGCTATCGGAATCAACCAATCGCACCGGAGCCAGGGAGAATGTCAGCCAATCAGCACCAAGTTCCAATAGTGTATCCGTCCCGCCATTAGCAGGACGCCCGACAATCAAACAGACCAGTCCAGTGCATCATCAGGTCACTGGCGGCGTGCAGCAATCTGCCGCCTTTTCTGACGGTGACCGCCAACTGGAGACAAGTGCCACGTTCTCTTCGCTACCAGATGCTGTTGAGTCGGAACCGAAATTTCTAACCCAAACCAACATGTATGCCAACACAAATTATTACTATCCACCGGAAATACTCGGGTCGGGACATATTTATCATGATCGGATTAGGACCGCCACCAAACCAAATGGTAGGTTTGATGTATTTTAAAATGCATGTTACTTAAAACTTTTCTTCTGTCCCACTTGTCGTTCTCCCCGTAGTGTTAGGCAAATATTTTGACTATCAATTATTTTCTTGATATGAATCCGAAAAGAAGTGGTTATAGGTGGTTTCCATTCATAATTTTTAAAAATTGAACTATTGCTCCTATTATTGCTAGGCTTCAAACCATTAGAAACGACAACTTGTGTTTTTTGAGGATTTATTGCCTATATTTGTCCATTTACTTTATCTAAATTCTCCGACCCAGTGGGACTGAAAAAAAAATTGTTTCCTTGTCGAAATTTATTGGGTTGTTAACCTCGGTTTCATAACAATCGACAATTGCATATTCCGAATTCGGGCTCTATCTTTTTATCGTTTGATCGACAGGCTTTTCTGTATGGTTACCATATGTGCTAAAATCATGTTTCAGTTAATTGTATCGGGTTTTTATTCTCAAACTGATTTCGTGGGCAAAGTGACTATAATCATACCCTATCTCTAAATAAATATATACATATATATACATGTATCTATGCATATATATACGCCCCTGCGTATTTTGTTCAAACAGCATCCAAAAGTCTACTGTAGGCCGTAGTAGTTAGGTCAGCCTTTTCAAGCATTCCAAAGATGCGGTCATTTTTATTAAAGAGTTCAAAAGTATCGGCCTCTTTGAGGTTTGGCTGGCATGTTTTGGATATATTGTAGCGCTGTTATACATCTCTTATCTGATCTGTGTTTTCACTAATGGTTGACTGTATACTTTACTGCATATAATAAGTGCGTAGATAATAATCTGAATTGCGAAGACGTAAACACCGTGACGAACACAAATGATTGTTTTGGAGTCTCGACTAGTGATTTGTTAATAGAAAACTTTGAGATGTGCATGTGTGTCAGTGATGTGCCAGAAATATACGTTTTTATCCGTCCACATTATTATCACAATTATTTAGTTAGTTGCTTATTCTTCATACCTTTCAAATACTTTCTGTTTTTCGCTGAGTTGTACTGAAATGTTATAGCCACCGGCAGTGCTCTGAACAGCAAAGTGATCAGCTGAATCCACCAAGTCTAGTTAAACTCTTCGTCTTAGGATCACGAGGGATTCATATTCAGGATTCTATAAACCTTTGGTATTAGATATCTTCCGTTCTTTCTGTTCAGATATTTCGTGTTGAAAATGAAGCTTTTTGTGTACACAAAAATGAAACGGGCCTTGGCGCGTCTAAGCGTCTTTTTTGAATGTATATCGAGTGGGATTGTCGACGGTGTAAGCGAGAGCACGTGATTTGAGAGCCTCACATTTTTCTTATGACTAATCCGTCCAAATTTAGAAAACAATATTGCCAAGAAATCCAGATTACATGGCGCTGCACTTCAACTTTGTGCACAGTCGTCATTCACAACAGACTTCATACTATTACCTCTCCCTGTATGAACCATGTGTGAACCAGTTTGATCATCTAAAAACGAGGTGCAGACACTAAGACAGGCACATTTTTATTAGCAGTTGGGAATCCGTCATAAATCTAAAACTTTTTACCCCCATCGCGAGATTTGTTTTCAGTGCCATATAAACTTATCGACTCATTTCCCGAATTTGGTGCATTAAGCTGTATTTCTTCTGTTGTTCTTTTCACCCAGGTTCTTTCATAAAACTGGATAACATTCAAATGTGAACTGCGATGGATGTCATAAACAGGGACTGCCGAACATAAGTTACTGTAACGTGTAAGCGCTACAGGATTCGATACATGCATTCGGGAACAGCTTCAATTGTTTGCCTCTTTTGATGGTGGTCAGCCGATAGTATCTATCCTTAAGGTCAACATATGAGCTTATCATCCTCCAACGCATGGAGCGGGACAAGATAACCTAGAATTTGGAGCAAGTATTCGGGCGTTGTACAGGAACTGAAAACGTGACGCCTAGAACTTCTACACTAAATTTGACAGGTTCACCTCGGAGCGGAAGACCTAATTTGAAGTGAAGGTTCGAAGTTAACCTTAGTCGTACACAAAGGCAGGAAGGACGTTTTATAGAAAAAGTTCGTTTGATATTTTGGAAGGGAGTAGCACTGTGTATAAACATAAAAACCAAATGGACCACAAAGTACAATGTACAGACTTAATTGAAACTTGATGGACGAACTATTTTTCTCGGAAGTAAATCCTTTGCCGTTCTATTTTTGATGCCCCATGAAGGCAGTGAGACAACGCATAAAATTACCCCTTCTTACCGGCTATTTGCTCTTTTCGTAGTCTAACTAGGAGTAGTTGAATGCCAGCAACTCTGACTAACAACTTAAAACCAACTGAACATTGCAAGTGTATAGCTGATAGGATGCCTAAATAACACACACTTAGGGCAAAAAGCAGGACGAGCTATCATAGATTATAATCATTGAGGCTCTCAGTTAATCAATAAAATTCATTCGTTCAATTATCACTGCAATTCAAACCGGCATTATTTCGAAGTAGATAAATTTTGCGTCAACTCACTTTGGCTGGCGGTGGCCAAGTGGATAAGGTCGTGGCATTTGAACGTGAAGGTCGCGCGTTCGAATCTTCGCGCCGTCGGTCAACTTCCCCACTTGGCAGCCCTGTGCTGGCCGCGGCCCTCTTCCTGAATAATAATGTACACTTTCGTTTCAGTAATACAGGAAGTAAACGAATAAAAACTAAATCATTAAAAAAATTATCAATTAATAGTGAGCTATGATGAAATTTCCAGTAGGAGGGAGTTTTAATCAGCGCCAACGTGGCTGTCCAGTTTAAAGTCTTTCGAGCACCTTTCACTATACTGTCTGACTGCTCTGGTGAGAAGGCAGCAAACAGTTGGCGATTGCGGTTTTTCGTTATGATCCAATGCATTAGATAGCAGTCAGACTAAAACCAGCTGTCAAAAATAAAATTTTGAATTAATCTTTTCTGGTGCTTTGGCGTTAACAAGATCACTATTTTAATGTTATTTTACAAGAAGCTTTCACCGAAGGCATACGTTTGGGGCGGGAAATCCACTAACGCAAAAGGCAACTATCGTGTCTAGCAGCACTTCGCCACAGATTCTTACCCTCAGTTTCGAAGGGATATCATAATCTTCTTTGTAAACCAGGGATAACTATTTAGGGTATCAGATGTTAGGTAATACAGAACGAGAGGGATGTTTCCGTTTGAACACGTAGCACTGGCAGTCTTTAGCTGACTTGATATATCGGAAAATTAATTCACTTTAAGCCACCATGACAATAAATTCAATTCAGAGGCGCTCTAAACACTGTAAAATAAAAATTACTTTTCGGAACCACTTTAGAAGCTCCTCTAAAAATCTGATTATCCTGCGGACTATCTGACCGTGTCACGTCTCGCTAAATTTCGGACAAATAAGCTCGTGCTTTATTATTTTTTTGCACATAGCCTCTCGGATTGCAGTGAATTTCAAAGTAAAATGCACACAATTCCTTTTTACCGACCTTGACGTCAGTGTGCTTAACACTTCTCAAATAAAACATTGAACAAACTGATGTATAATGGCGTCTTTTAGGGCAAGACATTCAGATATGTCATTGTAGGACTGCATAGCTGAATCTCGTTACGAATTTGATGAATCCCATGTTTGACAGGCTGAATAAAGTGAATCAAGAACATAAAAGAACAAGCGGAATACGGATGCACGTGCAGTCCATCTTGTGTGGATTAAGTAAATTGTTTTCTGCTCAGTAAAACTGTTCATTGACAATTCTAGGGATAATATTTGATTAGTTCGTGTTCTGTTTCAGTGATACCTTGTGTAGAATTTTCAAAAGCTTCATGTTTTTGGATTGGTTTCAAGTAAAATCTTCGCGTTTTTAACCGTAAAATATGAACCAATTTGATCCTAGTTCAAGGTCCATTGGGTTCTGAATACATCCCTCTAGGATGTAAGCCATAAAGTATTTTTATGTTTGAGAGTGAAGAAACAGGCAGCGAAACATGTCGAACAGGATGTTTTAATTAAAAGAAATGCCTTGAATAATCCCTGGATGGTATTTTGGAAGTGATGATTTTGTTAGATCTAATTCTATGCAATATGATCTAATCTAATCGATTCAATATTTCGTCCTAATGAATAGGTCCATTTTTAAATTCCCCGTACAAAAACCCGTAAGACACGCTAGTTGTCTTTGCACAAAAACCGGTGATTCCATGCTACTCACACAAATTCAGTCAAGCTTTTTTCTTCCTTTGAAACCTTAGATTAGCTGGCATAAACATACTTTCACTTACTGCTCATGAAATGTACTGATCTACTTTCATTCCGTATTCATGCGATTTGTGCTCTTCACGTGGTCGCATGCGTGAAAGCACAAGCACGAAGGCAATTGATCGGTCTTGCCTTAGAGTCTTAGACTGGTGTCATGGTAACCGACTTCGACAAAATGGTTTACCTTCAGGTGTGGACACGTTTGCGTGCGATATTCCGTTCCAGGTGTGGTGTCTGTTGTTGCCTGTTCATCTATAGCACTACAAAACTAGCACGCCTATGCAGACATGCAAGCCCATGCGCAATCGTGTACTTTACCGACTGGTACACAGTAAACAAGTCCCGGTGTTATCACTTGAGTGTTACGCAGTAGTCGGTTTCGGCACATGCAATATTCTATTACCTCCGTGCGGAACAAACTTGACTCGATCGGTTTTAACTTTCCTCTTGTAGGGATACACAGTAGGCTGCAGAATAAGCGAACTGTGACGACTTTCCTGTACGTGTTACAATGATGTCAGTTGGCTTGTTGTGAAGTTGTCAGATAAGAAACAAACTTACTGTTGTGCGTACATTCATAAGCAGAATAAGTTTTGGTACTGGGGATTAATAATAATCGGGTGTAATTTTCACATCTGCATGGATTGCAATTAGACCGTTGTCAATCAGCGATAGAATTGTGAAAAACGTTACATATTGTTTCATTTGCGACGGTAATTTTATGAACCACTTGGAACCTACTTACAGTTCGTAGTGCAAACATTTCGTGTATCTCTCAATTCATGAATTTTCATTCAGATTCTTATAACTGACTTGAAGTAACACCGTGTTTTTAAAGTAAATATAACACGAGTTCAAGCCTATTTGTCCTGTTCTACTACTAATGGATTGTTCGGCTAATTCTGAAAGCATTTCACCCTGTCTTCTGTATTGATCGCATTATCTATGAGGAATTTATCACCGAAATCCTGATGACCAAATGCGTTTTAAGACAAGGGGAGACGGGGAGTATGGCACTCAGGAACGCCATATCATCCCATGTTTTCAAGTTTTGTTCGTTGTCCTCAATTGTATACATGCAGGATTCAGTTACACTTACACACCTCACTACACATACTTTCAAATGTCTCTCCAGGTGGTAATATAATTCACGGTACCACTGTGTTTGGCGGTCAGAAATGGATCAATATCCCAATCTGACGCACGGGCACACATACACACACACACACACACATACACACACACACACGCGGATTGCCTTGAATTCACTGGCCGGAATCGGGACCCTGATATCAGTGATACCTGGTTGGTCGGTTTCATTGTCTCTGCGCTGTTCCCGCATAACCAAATTCAAACTGCCGCCCTTTGCGCACCCTCTGTGGGGCCGATGCCCAGAGAGCAAGTAACGGGGTAAAGACCACGCCCTAATACGGTCTGACTGTCAGGTTTTGTCACGGGGATGCCGTAGCTTGACGCGTGAATCCTGTTTTTTCCTGTGAGGCCAAACAACGCGAGTCATTCTTAGCTGGTGTCCTTAGGGTGTGCAATGCTCTATCGATTTTACACCGGTAAACCGGGGGCGGCTTCCTACCTGTTATACCCATGCAACAAATTATTGCGGTGATGCTAGGCCTGGTGATTTCAATGAACGATGCACAACTGTTAGGATTCTGAAAGAATATGAAAACGAGAGTGCTTTACTCAGTGGAAATGATATTTTTCGAAACCGATTGCCTGTTTTTTTGTATTGTATCTTAAAGCCACAGATTAACTAATAGTTCATTTTGTATCCTTTTGTTTCGTTTCGTTATTTCCTTAGCCCTACCGATGAATACTTCATAGGGGAAAAGTTGAATGTGCCCACGAAATGATTTATTATTTGGCATTAACAGACGTCATGAAAGTTTCATGGAGCTCTAGGCTCCTTGTTAGAATTAGTTGAAAATTATGCAAATAAAGATTAATACTGGAATGGAAGGACCGTGATTTGTTTCACACCAACAGGTGAAATTTGTATAGGACTCAGTGTAAAGCTGTCAGCAAAATAGGTAAATTACAGGCTAATTTAAATTGCGTTAATTACAATACATCTATTTCCTTTCTGAAAACTAACTTTTTTGACTATTTTTCATTGTTCGATCACCACTGGGATCACCTTGATATCTGACCACGGTATATCTAGAGTCCGGCCTTGTCTATCACAAACCAGCATCTGCTAGAACGTAGGGACTCGGCGTTCTCTTTTTATCACAGTCAGTAACCTGTGTTCGATAAATGTTACATTTCGCAACTTGTTACATATCACCAATGTGACAGTGGATCATAGACAACGTGAGTTCATACGCACTTTGAAGATCGATAACAATAAATTGGTTATTATAAAAAACAAAGACAAACTCAACTCATCGGGATCATTCAGAATTTGGTACAATTTAGATGTATTAGTATTTTGAAAGGACCAGTGTATACACTGGACAACAAGCGATCCGAATTAAATTCTTAACCGCTTATGTCTATTCGTCAACCATGTCTTCTTTAGGGCTCGTGTGTAGATAAAACTAGCTAACAGCTATATATACATATATATACTTTAACTGGTTTGGAAATATATGTGCATCACAACTGCGATCCTTCTGTAGACATTTCCACTAAGGGTTCCCATGCGCACTCCTGAGGAAACTAATTAGATGCTTGTGAAACGCACCGATTAGCAGTGTACACAAAAGGATGCTCGAACCCGAGATTTTGGGGTCTGGATACCCGATGAGCTGCGATAACCGCAGAACCGGGAGCGTGTTTCAGGGATTGTTCATGCACTCATTCACGTATTACTTACAATTAATTTCTACGTATAACTTTTTCAACCACTGGGTTGATTCTCCTAGGCCTCTCTCCTTCGTACTGAGTGCAATAATCATTTGAATGGAGCCTTTGAGAAACAAGTAAATGACTACTTCTTCCTAATCTAATGCATTCCTCCAGATTATCTATTCCGGCTTGACGGTTGCATTTACTTTGTTCAACTTAAGTGGTGAAGTTTTCAGTCCTTTGTCTTTTTCTCAGTTTATTTCATTGCTATTCTGGCCTGGAAATGTGTCCCTTCTAACTGTTGCTCCATACTTCTGCAAATATGTAGAGCAAATGAATCAAGGTGAATGCAAAATAATATATTTGATTTTTACTATGCAAGTAATCTCTTCACTGTTTGAAAATTGTGTTTGATCTACAGAAAGATGAAGCGATATATGACAAAACAGTATTGCAAATTGTGGATGCGTGAATCAATAGAACTGAACTTTATAGTTGGAGAAAACTTAGCATATTTTTCTTTTTGTATTCTGGCGTTGTGGGGGATGATGACTACCTGGGACTATTTTGAAAGGAAATTTGTCACAGGCCTTAAAATGTCTTCCAACAAAAGTGGATCACGATTGCGTTTCTCTGTAGGGGATAGCATTTGGAAATGCATTTTGGATTTAGTCGTCAAGCAAAATCCATTTTTCTTAACAGACCGCAGACAAGAACTGAGAGAAGGATTTTAAATTCACTGATTTCAGAGTCAACGTTTGATGAAAAGTAGTTTTAATGGAAATGTGCAAGACTAGCATAAAAACTTGATCCAGGAGACATCTCTGACCGGCCAAAAATATTCAGGCAGCCAGCATTGAACTCATGCTTATTCGCCCTAACAGAAACAGTTTTACGACCGATTGTTTCTAACCTGATACGAGTCTCCTGTTCTCGATCGATTATTTGCTACATCGACTATGTATGACAGAATTATTATACCTGTTGACGCCCTTGGATTTCTCACAAAAAGTAAATGAAATTGGTAGGAGCAGTTTCATTGGTGTTTTTTCAAATGGATTGAAGAAGAAGAACGCCTCACAGGAAATTAAGTTTTAGTCCTGTAGAATAGGATGATTTGTGGAACTGTTTGAAACTTCTTCCTTGTTATCAAGATCAATGACATTCTGACTTTCGTCTTCTTGAATGGACCACATGAAAAAGTTCGCATTTCACTAAGTATATTGTTATTATTAGTTTTCATTATGTTTGATTCACTGAATACTCTTGATTCATGGAAGTCTATAATGTGAAGCTTGTCATTTTAAAGTACTCTGACGAACCGGAATTTTATTGATACCCTAAGACTTACTATTGAATCATTGGCTTTAAGGAGTGTTCATCATCACTGAGAACGAGAAAAGAAATGTAACAGATCATAAAGGTGACTCTTTTAAACGAGCGTTTCAGTGAATATATTCTCTTAGTTGATCCATTGTTAAGTGCCATTACTGGGCTTTTAGATAGCGGCGTTGAAAACCAACGAATGTTTTTCTTTCCTCCAAGCTTTTTTGAATGGCGCAACTGCATGAGTGTTTGATGTTTACTGTCAACGACCATTAAGTCGTTAGACCGTAATGAAAATAACGCAAGTGAAACTTCAGTGCTAGTGGTTAGACTTACAAAATAGCTCAACGAATGCTTTTAGAACAGTACATTCAATTTGATAAAATGTGGAGGAGTTTGTTTCAAAAATCGTTACTATATTTTATCCTTTTTCCATTAAAGGCTGCATGCTTAACGGCAACGCTGTTCATGCACTCAGATATTTGCATGTGTACTGTTTTATCCCACTTGTCATCTCAAACGTGAATCCTCTATCCGTTCACACTCTTGTTTCCCAACTTATACTCCTAGGACCTATATATATATATATATATATATATATATATATATATATATATATATATATATATATATATATATATATAATTAGACTTTCTTTATAAATGATGTGAAGAGAAAATTCGTTAGGGCACGTGTGCAGTCAAATAGGAGGCCTTCTACTGATCACTGCTTACCATTAAGCAAAATATTCTGTTATGTTTCATTTCTCTACGAAACAAAATGTCATACCTCACCCTTCCTGACCTGAACTGTCTATCCAGACATTCTCGTCTTCACAGAGGAAATTCTTCTCTAATCTGACCGGCAAAAGTCACTTTCAGGAAGCAAGTTACTGCGCTGCTGTTGTTAGCAGCAAAATCTGGTCTCGTACAGCCACATTGAAATTGGCATTTTTCCTAGGATACTCGACCGATTTCTAAAAGGAAAATTTAATTCATCTTCGGATGCAATAAGATTTATGTATCCTTTGATGTTTCCAATTTCGCTTTAGGATTTCTCGCTTTACGGACCTGTATGGCTAAACTGTTGACCATTAGCCCATTTTATCGTATTCCTAGTCGTTCTATCTCTGTTTGAGTTCTAATAGTCTTGCAGTGTGTCTAGAAAGAGAACCTTCGAAGGCTTGGTTAAATTTTATCATTGCAGTTGTATAGATGGATAAAATTACTCTCACTTCACGCGCAGTTTACGAGACACCTGGATGTCGAATATGCAACAGCTGTGTTACGTTCAACATGTTCACAATAGTATCATACACACCCAACCATTTGCGAACGCACACACACGCACAAACAGAAACTGAATTGTCTTGTGCTGTAGACTACAGGGTTAGAGCGACTTGAACAAATGGTTCAGCGAAGGAAGTATGGGGAACGGGAGATAAAATGGGTACAATAGACTCAGTGGTATGCAGAGTTAAGTATCTCATGTCGATAAACCAGACTGCCAGATGGTTTGTTATCGAGAGCCCTAGGGACAGAAAAAATTTGCTTACCTTTAATGGTCACTTGTGTCTCTCACGCCCGTCCCAAACCATTTGAACCCAGCTTGTACTCTAAAGCTCTGGCCATATGCCACGAAAAATCCACCCATTCTAATTGAGGCCAACAAGCGGCAACTTACCCTAAGAATACTTGTCATTTGATTTCCCAACTCGCGGTTGAAGACTAGGAAATTTGTACTAGTTCCGAAAAAATTGAGATCCTGTTCTAGAACTCTGCCAACGTGCCTAGCCCGGATAGTAAAACGAAGTGAATTATCGTATGGGGTGCAACGCTCCACAACAATGTAAACAATAATAGTAACAACAGCAGTAGTTAAAAGCACGAATCCATTCACTAGACATTCACGTTAGAATGCCAAACGCAAAACCATTTTCCTTTCAGAAATCAGCATGCAAAAAAAAGCCGAGATTAGGCAAAATGATACTCTTTTATAAGTAGTATTCACTGTTCATCTGATAGCCAAAATTCTACAGAGATTAGCATTTTATGTGTCGGCTTCAGTTTCCCAAGAATTGTCTAGTCTCTTTTTCGTCAAGCACCAAGCCTCATTTCAGCAGACATCCCTTGAATTTCTCCTACAATTGAATATGCCATGTACTTATCAAAACCCCAAAAGAAATGTAGACTACCCATGGCGCTACTTTTAAGCCCTAGATTTGAATAGAATGGCCTCGAAAGGTAAAGTTTGATCATTTATTGGTAACTCCGACCCGTTTATTTTTGTTTCCTGGAATTCACTTGTTCATATAAAGACGATGTGACGCCAATATCAGACTGCTGTGTTTATGTTTAGGTGTCGCGAATATTTCCTATGCCTTTTTTTCATTTTTACTGAATATATATGTATATATTGCCTGTCCTGTCTATATTTTTGGGTACAAAACTTCTAGTTACTTATAGCAAATTGGTTCTATCACTCGTCGTTCTTCCTCCAGTTGGACTGATATTCCTTTGAACTCAAGTGATCTAGATGTTCCGTTTGTATGATTTATTTTAGTTGAACTTAATATGACCTTAGCTTTGTTCACTTGATTGCATCTATACAGTCATTAAACAGTCCCGACCTGTGACTGAGCACATTTTTTGTACTTTTCCCACCCCTGGTACTTGGTGGCTGGGTTCTATCGGGAAAATTATCTTTGATCCACAACTGATTATTACACAGGAACGTACTGATGTATGTCTGGAATTTGTCTCAGTTTTGTTTCACTTGGAATACCTTACACATTTTTGTCAAAAAGTGGTTCGTATGTTTAATCTAACGCCACAGTACTGTTTCAAATCAGGAGTAAAATTTGGTCTCAATAACGCATACTGGTTAGTTCTTTATTTTCACCGTTGAATGGTATCCTAGCAACGGAGCCCACAGCTTCTTTGGGTTAAATACAAAACGCCATCTGATGAGTGGAGTGTTTTGTTAATATTTTGGATTTCATCTGACAGCAGCGGTTCCACTTTTTCCAAATGCTATCCTGAACATGATGTAACGCTAGCGCATAAATTGTTCCCCCTCACGTCTTATTGTTCACATAATGGATTTTTCTATTTTGTTCGCTTGAAAGTTTCAATTCAGTTTGTCTTGTATAACCTTTGACCTTGAATCAAAGTGCTTTGGTTTTGGTTGAAAACGATATGAACATGGGAAGTTTTGTAAAAATAAATTAATCTCCCGCAAAGTCGTGGTTTCTAATTTCAAAATGTTGTGTTATCTCCGTTAGCGAAGATGAACAAAAAGATTACGACTGTTAAGCTAATTTCATCTGTCAAACAGTTTTAAACCCATCTACTGAGCAGACTATCTTCATGGCCTACGAGTAATTGTTTTGAACTGCTTCTCCGTTTCATTTTTACTAACTGCAAAACATGTTTTCTATCAACGATCCCGATGAATAATATCGTTTTTTTCCGATTCATCAAAAAGTAGCAATGGCCAGTTTTCACCAGTTTTTCATTAAATTTGACAGAATTTACTGTTCGTGTAAGCGCTATATCTATGTCAAATGTGACAGACAAACTGCACCCATGTTGTTGTTTTGAATTTTTCCTGTACATCGGAAGATCTATTTTCAGGATCAGATAACCAAAGTACAACAGAGCTTTGATAACATGAAAACAATTGTTCGTTCGACAGATTCATCAGTTCGGTTGTGACGTCATTGGAAAATTTGCGCAGTTTAACGAATAGAAGAGTTGTTAACTTTATTGCAAAAAGTTGCAACTCCAAACTGACGCTAATTTTATCCGACATTGGGGAGATGCGTTGGAGCGTACCGACATTTGAATGTTCGCGGCCAGGGTTATTGTCTACCTAAAAACACGGTATTTGTGACCAGCTTCCGGAATTTTGCCGATTAGCAGGAAAATGCGGACATCGCGATTGTCTATTGCTAGTTATATCATCCAATGCGCACTGTTTCCCGTAATACGTAAATAAGCACGACAATGTTTACCGTGCATATTCAACTAGAACACATAGTATTATCGCTTTTGTGCATCGTGTGTTTAATCTTTGCCCAGGTTTTTATCCTCCGCTGATGGTTTTTTAGCCTTCGTTCGTGATTTCCATTCTCCAGTCATTGTTTTCGAATCCACGATAATAATAATAATTTCCATATATGCATTACGGCGCGCCGCAATTCGATCAATTCACGTTGATTTTCATCATTTGATTTTCCAAAGCGCGTGTGTACACACAGAACTTGCACATACTTTGATTGCAATAACTCTAACGTTGCTCGCGTTTTTGTTTGCCTCGCAATTGAGTTTAGTGTACCCAATTCGTATTAGATGTTTATTTGTATTCCAATAATGTACTACCCTCTTGAAAGTCTATGACTGATATAACCTATTTCGACAAGTCAGGCATAGCCAATCACCTTCATTTCTATCGTTATCTTAATTTAGATTTTGTTTTATCCTGGTGTACCGCAGGTCATACGGAATCAAAATCTCGGTCTTCTATGCATATCAGTCTGTCCCAATCTAAGGGAGAAGAGTGCACACCTCTACCTCTGGCTGCCGTCTTATCGAGTGCCGAAGCGAAAGCAGCACGGCCGTATATATATTCACCGACACAAGGTGATTCTGCAGACTCGCCTCAAGCCATTACACAAATGAACGAAGTTCCTGACCACTTGATGGGTTCATTCCCTGCATCTGACGGATTACTAACACGCAGAACCCATGATTTCCCATCTAAATGGAACACACAAAGTCCGGAAAATGCGTCGAATGATCATCCCAGTTATCTTGCGTACCAATTTGGCCGTGAGGTTTCTGTTGTCGGTGCAACACACGCTACTGATCCTCAGTCGGCTGTATCGTCAGAAGCAGTTAGAGAAAGAAATGACTCACAGAATTATAATCGGTTCCAGAAACATGGGACTACGACAGATAACCATCGTTGTTGGTCACCTGGGGCAGTTGGAGAATCAGCTCATGAGCAGGATTCGCATATTTTAAGCAGACAACAGTCCCCTCTAGCATTTGATGAGACAAGAAGAGATGGAGATATTCAAGCAGCATCTCAGAGAACCAGTCGCATCATACATGGAAACTCGGAATTTGTGGACCCTTCGGTTCGTTTAGTGGGGGGGCCACAAATCCAAGCACCTATACAGACAAGCCACTTGTGCACCAACTCAACACCAAGCGTCAACCCTGTGTCTGAATGGCCACGTTCAACAGGCAGAGTCTCACTGGTCAGCTCTGCGCAACAAACGGATAAGACAGCGATCGCTCAGGACGGAAATGAACAGACCGCTACGACAGAGAAGTTTGTTGAATACCCTATCACCATTCCTTATGGAAAGTCAAATGAGAGCAACGATAGATCACGAGTTGTCCAACTGATGCAAGCTCCAAAAGACACCAGCACACCGAATAACCACATAGCCAGTAAAAACTTTGAGCCTCATCGACTGCGAAATATCAGTCCCAGTCCACCAAGATCTGGGGATCTTCGGCAATTAATTTCCAAGTCTTTAGACGTTAAAAAAACACAAGCTAAGTGGCAACTTCGTCCGATTCCTACTGAAAGTGAAATTCGTGAGAGGCTACGGAGTCGAAGTCGTCAACGAGCTGAAGAACGACAATCTAGAGCACAACGTTCGCAGGCTTCGCTGACACAAACCTTTCGACCAAGGAGTTCACGCTCGGACTCGCGTTATCGGTGCACAGATTTGGACTCAGCTATTGCAGAATCTAGAGCAGATACGGCTGAGTCGGGGACAATGCATTCGTCGGTACATGAAAGCGAACCATTATCTGAAGCAAAACAGTCTGCATCTTTGTTTGACTTAGATGCACGGATACAGAGACTTTCTACAACAAGTCCATTGGGGCTAACGCAAACACAAGATGAGATCAAATCTGAAAGAAAGTTCTTTGGAGATGCAAAGTCCTACAACTCACTACTGGAAACCGATATAGATACCGGAGAAAACTTTGAACGCCCGATGATGTTGGAAACTGATGTAGATCGATTGGAGACGCGAATCAACAGTACCTCCGCTGGTCGCGATGAAACTGATAACAAAACCCAAAGTTTGTTCAATTTATGTTCCGTTAATATTCCTGGGCCGTACCGACGTCAAGACAAAAGTGATTTGCATGTGGATGATCACGGGTTATCGAACCCAATCGGTTCAACTCAACCAGCTACATCTGCCATAGAAAACTGGCAACGAACAAAAAGTTTACAAGGCCTTCCCCACAGAAGCCAAGATTCGTCTGATCTAAAGTCCGGTGGTGATTTCTGTGTTCTGAATCATCGATCCCGAGCTACCGGAATTGGGGCCAAGGGTCTCATCGAACGCTTACGTGATCGAGCCAAATCGAGTTATGAATTACGAATAGCTCAGTCATTGACAAAACTTCGTGTCCCTGACTGGTTAGATAAAGCAGTATGCTTAAGTCGTAATTCTGTCCAGGAACCTGATTTAGCTAACACTGAATCCGAGTTGATTATCTCCCCCCTGAACAGTCGATTGAAAGTTTCTTCTGGGTCAGATTTGCGTTTAACTCAATCTAAGCCACTAATATCTTCTACACGATCGTTATCCAGTTCACGAAAGGCTTATGATTGTTCCACCACATGCAAATGGTTGCGTAAGGCCCCTATTGTTGAAACCGTGGCTGAACCAACATGGTCTCGAAGTGCTGGGTCCTCCGGGGCAACAAACTTCGTTCGACCGAGTCAGCAATTCCGTGAACGTGGAGAAAGCTTATCCCGTCTCAAACCAATCCATTCCAAATTGTACAGTTCTATGCGTAGTTTGGCCTCCAATCGCCCCGTAGATGATAACCAAACATCTGATATTTTACGCCCCCAGGTTGCTCCGCGTTTGAATCGCGATAAACTTAATGGGTTTTCCGGACAGAGCACCGTGTTTCAATTGAGTCCACAAGATTTTATGCCGAGACACGAACAGCTGTGGGGGCGAAATACGGATGTGTTACCTCGTCGATACGGTCGAGCTAATACAGAGCCACGGAGTGCTCTTGGTCCCTCTATGGAAGCCGCGCGAACAGTTTGTGACCATCGGAATGGGAGACAGTTGAACGATACAGATCAACAAATTTATGGGTCACAGTTATCTAACATGGACAGCACTCAAGATTCTACCATACCACCTGTACCACCCCATCAGACCACAAAGAAAAATATCACTCCGGAAGATGATATAAAGCCGGCAGATTATGATTCCGGTACAGAACAGTCAAGTGAAAGTGGGAATTTAGTAAAACGTAATAATTCAACCAGAACCAACGCTGACCCCCATGATAAACTATGTTCCAGTTGTCCTGGTGACCACATTCCTGTTTCAGCTTCGGCAGAGAAAACCATCTCGAAAACGAATGTTCAGCGTGACTGGGAATCTGCAGAAGAAAATAAACAAAAGGGCTCCGAAATAAACAGATTTCTGGATGGAGTTTGGAATAATCCCAGCTCATCACAAGACCAGTCAATTCAAGATGAACCAAGTACATCTGAGTGGCGTTTGATTGATGCCGAGGGTGAATCTGAAAGTGAGGCAACTGATGGTTTGGATCAAATTTCCGACCTGACCTGTTTGACTAATCTGATTGACACATGTGCTGCCCGTCATCGTGCATTGCTTGCCAATCGGCCTTCAGCATTAGAACATTTGCTAACCAGCCTGGGTTGGTGGCCTTCGAACCCCCCAGTGGAACATCAGCATTTACCTCCCACAGCGGCAGAGGCAATCTCAATCGCTGCACACGAATTCGACGTGGATGAAGATTCTCATCGTCACGAATTTCTGCAGCTCCTTCAAGGTCCGGAAAGTCGGCGTCCAATGAATCTGGGAGAATTCGCACTGAATCACTTATCTGGTGCTGTTCAGAGGAAACAGCGTGATGGACTCTTATATATCAGTTGCGGTCGAGCAGAATGCATGAAGTCACCTACGCAAGTTCAACAAGCATCCGACTGGCGAGCATGTGCAAACTGTTATACGCTTTACTGCTCAGCAACGTGTCGAGCTTTGGATCGTCGCAGTATTCATGACCATCCCACCGTTTGCTCATTTGCCCGTGCAAAAAGGGCATGCAATCGGGTGTTACGAAATCTGGCTTCGGGTCAAATTACTGGACTGACAGCCTTAGCGAAAACAGGAATGGCCAGACTGGGTAGAGGTGGCATCCTCTTACCATTCGCGTTAATTCACCACGCTGAGCTATTTTTGAAACGAGCTCAGTCTCATTCCTGGAGCACACCAGATGAGGCCAGTGATACAAGCGTAGAGCAGGCAACTGTTTGTTGGGAGCGTGATCGGCAACCCAGCCCCGGCGGACTGATTGCACCACCACTATATCTGACTTTGCAAGAATTACAGGAACTGGACTCCACAGTGGCGAATCCTTGTAGAACCTACTCTCCTTCCACTAGTATGGTGTTGATAATCGTTGTTTGCGCCTATGAACTGATTGCACGGGCGGACGGAAGACCAGTGCATTTGTTCAAACAAAGTTTGGTGTTGCCATTTCCAGCGCACAATCTATCCAACGGTAAACGACAACTTATTACCAACCGATCGACTCCGGTGGCGCCAGCTTTACCTGACAAACCGGCACTGCCACAAACAAATGGCCTCCTCAGTCGACCAGACCGTCAAGCAACTGCCGCCCGCGAAGCGTATATGATACGGCTTCAACGAATGCTTCGCGAGCGGGGAGTCAGTCTGAGACACCATCATCCTGAGATATACACGCAAATAGCCAATTTTGTGGAGACCGGGATTCCGTTCTCACCTGTTCGGATCACCTTTCACGATTTTATTTTACGAGAGGAGGTTATGTGTATCATTCGGCCGATGCACGATCCTCAGATTTACCCAGTCCGTCAAGTTCGGTCTCAAAGCTCGGGGCGGCATGCCGATTATTATGAAGAGGTGCAAAATGAACCGATGAGTAAACCCGATCCCCCGGTCTCTGATGTCAAGAATAAACAAACTGTTGCAGCAGACCAGCATCCCCGTTGGCAAGAGACCAATTTTTAATAACTTGACACAATCTACAATCTACATTATCACCGTGCCAGCTGCACATTGTACAGTTACCTCGATTACCGACCAAAATCGTTTATACCAATCAAGAGATAAACATTTTCTTGAAGATCAGTGCTTCATAGCCAATGTAAATGCTTCGTGGTATCCGCACACACCAATGGCTTTTTGGACGGGAAGTTGTTTCGTTTGTTTTTCGGAATTTACTTGTCTACTACCAAAACGGCAAGTAGACCAACTAATCCTACAAAATTTGTAACTATATCTGTTTGATTGCCTCCGGTCGCTTTCGCCCTTCAGTCTACTAGCAGGTGGCACTTTCAAAAGCATCATGTTACATATTTTTAGATGTGAACATCATGTACTCATGGAACAAGATAGGGAGCTCCGTACTATTGCTATGTGTACACTAGCCTGTTAGCCCGACAGCAATTCAAGCCGCTCCACTGCTCGAATAACAATACGCACATGCCCACTCTCCCCAGCGAGGGGTTTCCAAACTGCATGATCATTTTTTTCGGACTTTGTGAACCCACACATCGCACTTGTTCTCATTCAGGTGAAGCAACGTTTATTTCATTCAACTTATTGCATTCTCCCATACTCTGTGGATGAACATGGAGGCTACCTGCATGTAAAGACCTTTTTCTTTATTCGCTTGTTACTTTGCTAATATACAGCATTCGTCAAAAGCAGTTTTCCGTTTATTTATTGAATTATCAGAAGAACTTTCTGAAGCTTACATGACTCTTCGGGAAGTGAAACTGGAATAAACTCAGTCACTTGCACTTCGTGGCTTCTAGCCATATTGTTACACTTACATTACACATTGAGCGATCAGTAAATACAGTGGAAAGGAAAGGCATGTGAACAAACATTCACCTAACAATCAGCTAGTTAGTCCCACTTTTGAAAAGTGATTGAGAGTATGCAATTGAGAAATACATTCCAAAGTCTAGTATCAACGGGTGAGAAAGAATGAGAAACGGAAGCCCAAAATCTGGGAACAGAAACCCAGTATGGATGACCGGGACCAGTGTTGGAAGATGACAAGGGTAGACGACAACCGAGGCAAAAAACGAAAACCGGAATAACAACAACAGAAAAGAAGCTAATGAAGCAACGAGTAAGCGACATTAGATTGGCTGTTACGGCAAGATCCCTGATCACGCCAGTGCTCTCACCTTGGATCGGGTTTGAAAAAAGCCGATGCTTCATTTCGCATACGATTTCAATATTCATATGTTTGTTGAGTTTAACTCTCCATAGGAAAGACAAGCTGAACAAATAAAATACGTCTGACGCGGAGCAAAACACCAATTCTCCACACAGAACAAGAATCAAGGAAAGATACGTCTACTGACCAGATGAGATAAGGAACTAACAGTTGGATTGAATCATTCAAGCGAATTAAAATCGGAAGAAGAACAACGTTTCAGAAAGACTAAAAGATATAGCGTTATCGAAGCCTTGAGGAGAACTTGAGGGGATTCATAAATGACTGGCATAATAAGTGCAAAGCAGTCTTAGTCGATACTGGTGGCAACACAGCGGGAGGTCCAGCTGAGTAGTGACATTACCGGCAAACGCGTGAGTGGCATTGCAAGCAGCAGATGAAATAACACTAACAGTAAGCAAAAGTAGGGCGGATAAAAGTATAGGATGCCAGGGAACATCAACAAGTACAGAACAAGGCTACGATGCAGCCATATCTACTGAAAAGTAGATAGTCTGATAGCCAGGAAAAGCCAACATCCACAAAATTAGACACGTAAAAACAGACATAATCACAATTGCTCAACATGCTCTTAGAGGCCAAGTTTGTCTGTACCCATAGAGTGCTATACAAGCAGTAAAAATAAACTAATATCTGTTCTGGCATCCGGTCGCAAGTCGTTTCTACATCCCACTCAAAACCGTCCGTTCCCAATGATATAAGCAAACAACAAAATCAAGTCAACACGAGATCCCGTTTGTAATTCCAAGGCAAACTGCATATCGATTTCCCATAATCGGGACTTACTGACCGATTAGTCTGTTGACTGATTCGGCTCAGTACTGGTGGTTAACCCTAGACGGCTTTTTTGCCTCGCTCACTGGCTGACGTAATTGAAGTTACATCGTCAACATCCTGCTGATTTTTAATCAGGGAAGGGTTATGGTGATTCAATATCCACAATTCCTACGCGAACTAGAAATGACGCTCCGGTCAGTAATGGGCTAACAAAACTTCACGACGGAAATCCTAAATGAAAATCAGTAATCCTTCACGTTGAATGAACTAGATAAAATCTCACTTTTCTGGATCACCAGTAATGCAGGGGCAGAAACTGGGGGCACTAGAGAATAAAACAACCTCATAAAATGATGCCATAGCCATCCCACATGTTGCCAAATACAAATTGGGTAGTTAAACACTTGAAAATATAATAAAAATTTGCGCTCAACTGGCTGATGCTAACTGAGGAGACGTTCATTTGAAAACTGAATCACTTGACGGAATATTATTGCCTAAAAAACCTCAGCTCGCTGGCACGGTTTCTGTCCTCAACGGGGGTATCAAAACCATCGGCATATTAAAGTGTACGTATGAAGCGTCAAGTGGCCTCTGAAATGCAGTATTCTCTGAATTAACGCCCCTCAGCAGCGCATGTTCTCCCTCTGTCTAATTGTTAGATTCAACTTCCCGTCGTGCTCTTGCAGCTGCCGCCACCGTTGCTCGCAGCCCTACGTGTAAGTCGCGTGGTGCAGTCAGGTACAACTTCGCGCTGGCCTGCCTAGACAGCTAACCAATGGGAAGCATAACGGAACTTATTCCACTAATCGGAATATCTCCAATTCTGCATACAAACCCAAAAGCTGTAAATTCAACTGAAACGTGCTTCCCCTTTGTTGTGGTTTTCTCGTCTTAGGTTGCGTATCACGGGTCGGAGAAAATTCGGTGCCGTTCGTTACTGTGACTGTCCGAATACTAATTTCAAGTCCAAATACTACGCACATATGTCCAAAATCACGCGGCTTCTGTCTTTCTAAACGCCCTACTGTGTGGTTCCTGATCGCGGCGTTCACAGGTACTAAGACTCATAGTTTAGCGTTTGATGTAAATGCTGAATGCAAAAAGATAAAGGCATGGAGATGTACGATACATGTCCTCAAATAAAATTCCTCCATGATATGTGATCGCCGAGAATGGTAGCACCTGGAGGACGGTCCATCATAGTCGGTCTGTGGAATCGAAAGCGGATCGCCACATGTAGACATTTAGTCTCTGAGTTGCAGTACATGAAGTACACTTACCAGTTGATTAGAGCTAACAGATGATCCGGCCAAGTGTCGCCGTTGCACGTTAGTTACTTTATCACATATAAGGCACTCTCGTAGGAGACGTGTGGACTGAGAGCCTTGGACTTGTCTTCTATCGGATATTGCAGCCAGAAACCGACGAGGTCCTATCAGCCGAAAAGGTACAGACGATCCAAGCAGGTTACGACAACACACAAAACATCGAACCAAATCAAAACATATCGGGCGGTTAGTGAAAGGTCTCGAATGTACCAAATGGAGTTAAAGCCTATAGTTATCGCGTCCGGAACCAGAAAAATGTCAAAATCGAGACCGAGTATTACAGCGGGTCGTGGGAAAAATAGTATCGGAAAACAATTAGCTTTCCGGACAGCTCGATACTAATAAGACCCTGAACATAAACTTTCTCCCCTCGTGCTCATTGTTTTCTTCTTTTATCTTGCTACCTTAAATGGACTTTGCAAGTAGCAACAACAACCAGAACTCAGAAAGGCAAAACTCACTTTTCTAAGATCCAGGGTGAGCAGCATTGTCAAGCCTTGCAAGCATCAACAGAATCCAAGCTATGTTGCTGAATGGGCCGGAATTTTTGGCAAGCCCAATTTTATCACGAATTGATGGTCAGAGAATTCCCACTGACTAGATTGAGTGTGACGTGACAAATATAAATAGAGAAAGGCCATGTGGAATGGATAATATATTCATAAACAGCTCCGAATTTCTAGGCGCTACGAGTAACTCCGCTGAATGCCTCAGAAAACAAACTATAATCAAGACACATTATTGAGTCCGAACATGAAAATGATCAAATGATTTTCACTGAAAACGGCTAACCAATTTATTCAATTGGCAAATGAGGGAAAATTCCACGAAAGAAGGTAGTGGAAAACAAGCCGCGAACATTTTTGACTGTTCGAAGTAACAGACTGACAGAGTTCGCACAAAGAATACGGTTGGGAGTGGTCCATAAAGCACTTTCAGACAGCCAAGCTCTGAATCCTGTTCAAATACTGAAAAATGGCATCTATGCAACTGGAAGACAAAATTCTTGGTTCTGAAACCTGGCTCTAGAGTATTCCCGTGGGATAATGCGGTTTTCAAGACAAGGTCCTCATCTGAAAGCCCCTTGAAAAACATTCTGGTTCAGCGCACTAAACTCACACCTATCATAGACTGGTAATACTGTGAATATGACACAAGCTCCTCGCGTCCTGTTTGGGACAAAGAGTCAGTAACATGGATCACCAACATTGTGTCTACAGCACGGAGAAAGTTGTCGCAAAGAGTATTAGCAATCCATTTTCTGCTGTTCAACTCACCTAATCCAAGAATACTAAGGCTCATTGATCGAAATATTCTACCAATACTACGAAGGCAGCGGTGTTTAAACACAAAGTCTACATATATTTTTCACCCGCAAAGGCCATGTTTCTGAGTCGTATATCAGCACCGACCTTGCCGCTGTAGTGTACACTCGACTTCTGATTGATAATGCAGTATCTCGATTAGTCAGACAAAAACCCACCACGCCGTTGCATGAAGGATTAAACGGATGATTCTAGCAAGGATGAAGCAACTGCAGTTTGCTTCTAAACGGTCATTTGGACGATGCCACAGAATGATGATCAACGCCAAACACCAATAACAGAGCTCTCCCGCTACACTCGAAATCTACGTCACTATTTGGCATTAAACAGGAATGTAAGCTTTACTAACTGCTGAATGTCGCTGCATTACACGCTGGAACAAGGAGTAGAGATATAAGATGGAGTGGATGCGGACCTACGGGAATGGAAAAAGAAAAGCGCCTTAGCGGCCAACACATGAAATGCACAGTCTAACTGTGCAAACCGGTCTTTCTGTTTCGACAGAAAGTGACTATGTGATCGCCCTTGTTCACGGTCCGCTGTCATATACTTCAGTGTATGCAACCAGTTGGTTGACTAGACTTTTGGACCTCCAACCGCGAAGGCTGAGAAATCTATTATACCCAAGTTCGCTGTACGTTTTCCCATTCTACCTTGCACTGCCGTCCTCTGACTTCCACAAGGTTTCTCCCACTCCTTGGTAAGAACACAAAGAAGGAAACAACACGGTAGACCAGTGTTCGTCGTACGCAACGCTTTACTTTACCATCGAAATCTGTTGAGCCCGATCCACCTTGGCGGAATATTCCTAGAACCGGCACTAAACAATAAATTTCTGACCTCCACATATCTCACCTTGTCATTCCATCCAGTCGTAGTTTCAGTTTCGGCTTGTGCAACCATTGTCCTTGCACCAAAGTTCTCTGGTTCACGTTGCTGTCTAACTGGACGGACTACTCGAAGAAATAAAAAACGATGAATAGTGAAAGACCGACTGCGAAGGAAAAATGTTTTGGACACAAGAACGCCATTCACTCCGTCATTGAGTTGTTTCATTCACTATCTCCAGCAGATCTCGTGGACCTCAATCTGGTTGTCTAACTGAACCTACGGGAGCCGGTTCACTGGTTAACATTTTCATACTTTTTGCCATGTTTTCGACTGACCACCCTAACCCATCTAACCATTATCTGCCTCGGAGAGTATCATATAACTAAACAGTAGTTCTCTATGCGAGATTGCACAAAATTTCTCAACCACCCTGGCCTATTCTAATGCAACGCTTGTTGTAAGGACTGAACCCGAGGATGAGACTTCCCCGAAACCTCTGATCAGTGTGATCAGGTTTCCGAGGTACTTGAAGCTATTGACTACTGTTAATTGATCACTACAGGGTGAGTGCAGGTCAGTCTTGAACAAGTATCTTGCTCTTTGAAGGTGCAAAGCACACACCGTACCTAAAGACCTCAATCATCAAGCGATCCAACGCGTGCTGAGCCGTCTGTGCATTCATTCAACAAGACGATATCATCGGCATACTCTAAGTCAAAATCTTCGTTCGCTGGGAGGAATCCAACTCCATGGTCCTCTATGACAAACTTGAAAAGAAATGGGGATATATCGCATCCTTACTGTAGTCCACTGGAAACGAGGAAGGGTGGTGTTAATAAGACAAAAGGTTTCGACCCGATCCTAGAAAGACCGACGTATACTTCTCAGGTACTCCATTTGTCAATAAACAGTGCCATAATGCAGACATGTCAACAGAGTCAAGGACTGGGCGGATGTCCAAGTACACGATGGTCGTCGACCGGATGGCGTACCGGCCATCGGAAGGTGTAAACGCCGTATTCGCGAGAAAAATGCACATGGTCGCAGTTCACAGACCACACCCAACAACCGTTCCCCGTTTTCAGAACAACAGTAATTGTGACCAAATGGATCACCTAGATTGGCCTCATCTCAACATTCTTCAGCCATGCTAGTGGTAGTTCCACTGCAATTAGTCCTGTTGCCGTTCTCTCGAGTTCTCCCTCAACATGAATCCGACATCTCACCCGAAACTGTGCGCCGGCTGGTGCACTTCTTCGGGCACCATCCTATTAAACTAACCCTATTCAATGTGCGAAAACTAATGCATGTAGGTTAAGAGATTTGTTTTATATGTGCATTGGAGAACCCCAGCCATCGACTTGTTTTTTCCAGTTGACTCCATTTTAAAACACCAGCTTTGTTATCCGACTGACATGCCCATTTAGTCCTTCCGTGAAATATCTCACTCTGTTCTCATTTCATTGACCTGAGGTTGCGGCTCCCGTTGTGGCTACTGTTGGTGTGGCTCTCAGTGAGAGGGCTGAGGCTGTACTATTTGACTGGATCACAGTCGACAGCCAGCTGTGCGCACTGAGATTTGGAGGTTCATGCAGGCTAAGTAACCATCGTTCTGATAGACGCTATTTATTTCTCGTCTCAACTTACACGCCAACAGATTGCAGTCCAGATGCAGTCATGAACACTTTCTGTAAAACACTGCATGCCCTCTTACGTACAGCAGGCACGAGTTACATGGTGATTTGGGCAGTGGAGTTGATTTGCTCGAC
>LUCM01005784.1:0-17634 GCA_008360955.1 Fasciolopsis buskii
TTTGGACGGCCCCCGGCTGAAGTGGGACGACCGAATCAAACCTGCGCTTGTGGAATGTGAACTGACCAACGGAATTTCCCCCCACCTCTTGAATCACGCCACACTCTTCGAGTCCAGCCGCTACCAGCGCCGTCCGCAGAGACCTCCGGTAGAACAGGGGCACATTGCCTCCCAACACATCAACGGCACCCGATTTGAGAAGCAGCCGTTGCTGCTGCAAGGTGAATCAACCCCTTCGCTCTCCCCATTTTGTTACTATATTCACATCAGATTAATGAATACCGTTCAATTTGTGAACGTATAACTTTACTTAACGGAATAACATGTTTGTCGCCACAGTTCATGCGCCGGCGATCATGGTGCCTCCATTTTGCACTGAGAGAGGCGGCACGGAACGCCATTCGGGTATCCACACTGAGTCTAGCATCCATCGATGTTCACAAGTGCCGCTTCTACACGGTTTCTTTTCAATTTCTCAGAATAGCCGCTAAGATTGAGACGGCTCCACTGAATCCAGCAAGACTACCATCACTTCCACCGTCTTAATAATAATAATAATGTATATTTCTCGATTTGCGAGAAGCATGCGCAAGGCAAGATCGAGTTTTTACATAGATGATGCACAGGAAATACGAAACAATATAAATGGAAGGGAGAGGGGTGAGCGCAGCTTTAAGTAATTTGAAAGGTTTGTTTGTTTTTCTATATTTCTCGACATACGAGAGTCATGCGCAAGGCGAGATCAAAATGTGACACGATGCAGACACGGAAAAAGGGAAACCAAACATACAATGCAATGTGGTTTCGCTTGCAAGATCATAACAGGTAATATGATTTCCCGAGCTTCAGAATTCGAGTTTTAAAACAAAGCTAGGTAATGGTTCGCAAAGATTTTTCTGTAGCTGATTACCGGTCCTGCACTGTGAGTAATACTATGCTTGAATGCAGCAAAAGTGCGTATTGCGGGCGCAAAATATGGCTGGAGGGCAATGGCTGTCGCCGCCTGTTGGCCGGGATACTCGATAATCAAGAGAGCTAAATGGTGGAGACGATTATCAATATGGATGTGATGACGGAACGGAGATGAGCGAAAACCAAACTGGATATCGAAAAGGCAGTATAAAGCTGGAAAATTCTGAAAGCACAGTCCGCTATGCAAGGAAAGCGGCGACACTGGATGAGAATTTCGCGATCGTAAGACTAATACATGAGGTTTGTTCCGAGTAGTTTTGAGTTCATGGATTTCGGCGTGGTCCAGAGGTGAAAGTGCGGTTGGAAAAGAAGAAGAACCGGAATCAAATGAGGCAACGTCTGATGGACTGATGTGGAGAACTGTTACCAAAAGCATCAGTCTATTGCCAAATTCCGCAGACCAGAATAGACGTTGATGAAAAATGACGGTCCTTAGCTGTTTTCGGACGTCAAGATGCATTGTGAACGTCAGGTTATATCAGATGCCAGTATAAAACACTGTCCTTCGTGAGTCCGTTTTTTATGGCTTTGGCAGGGAAATTTTGGGAAGAAGCAAGGGGAAGCCAGTACAAAATTATGGACGTGACCGTAGGAGCCAGAGTGCTGTTTACCACAACGGTGCTAGTGGGTGGGGCTGACCGAGTGCTGGCCACCCAACCTGAAATACACCGTTTGAGGGTGGACGCAGGAGGTGTAATCCGCCAACCTAGTAGCACCCGCACACTGCTGCAGCCGAGCTTCCCGCCCGATGTGCCCGGCGAAAGCGGTGGATATGACCGCGCCCCACACTACTGTGGTAACGCCGGCGTACTCGAGGTGTGGTGGAAGGAATTCAAACACGGTTTGTCTAGGGAAACATCGTCTTTCCAGGATCGGATAATCGCCATAGCATGGGGTAAGTGTTTCCATCCAAACAGGACTATAAGGCCTGGAAGGAAGAAAAAAGACGTACGGCAGTCTGGCCTAGCTGCCAGTTGCAGATTAGGAAGCGATCAATCTTACGAGCAGCCAAGAGAAGGAAGTTACTAGAGTGCATAGTGCAATTCAAAATATATGGACGGTGACTGAGGAATCCCGGTTTTCATTTTTTGTATACATATATATTTAAATTGGAGGGCTGGCTAATCTAATGTGCGGATCGTCCGCACTATGAGTAAACAGAATGAATCGGCACTTCACAGGATCGCCTATACTATGAGTAGGGAGAATAAGCCGGTATTTAATAAGACGGACAGGGAATAACTGCTGCTGACATAAATAATGATCGGACTACAAAGATAGATGCACTAGGGATTGACTAAATTCCACCTGGAAATCAAAGATTATATTTCACTCTGGGAGGCCATGCCTTTCAAAGCAAGAAATGGTCGGGGCCAGTGGGTATGGCAGATGTAAACGGTCACTATGGGAAGAGAAGATACCACATAGGACTCTATATTCGTGGCGCTAATTTGAGGTCTCATTTCGCCAAAATGGACAGATATCGATGCGGCATGAGAGAGAACTAATCCAAAATGTAGACTTTATTTCGTCTGGAGGGTATCGTTTAGGAACGAGGTGATTTCTACGGGCCAGTCATTTGCATGAAAAGAAGAGTTAATGAAAAGTAAGGATGAGGGTGATGGTGAATATTTAGATGACGGTTGCAGGTTATGATTGTCACACCGTGTTGGCGGCGGTGTTAGAATTAGTAAGGTGAGTGGGTGGAAGAGGGCTATAGGTGAGCCACCCTACACGCACTTATAACGATTAGGTTTATGGATATGAAGTCAGACTATTGAGCGATAAGTACCATTTTTGCAGGCAGAAGAACGGTGAGATGCATCCGACGTGGAACTGCACGTAACTAAGTAGCATGCGCTGGTGCCGGAGCTCCGTTTGAAGTGGGAGGCTAGGTCGAGTCCCAATGACACGAGTAGGGAGATTTACATTCCTTTCCGCAATGAACGAAAAGGTGACATCAATGAGTTTTCAGAAGCCCAATCCAGTTTCATGTACTCGATCCTCAAGTGAGTATGGGTGGTATAGATTAATGAGATAGGGTACAGCAACTGCTTTACGTACTTCGTTTTTAAATGCAATAGATAATGGTGACAGAATGCGCAGCTGATGGGGGAGTTTATTCCATAGTGACGAATATCCAACAATAAAGAAGTTGGCTCTAACGGAAGTCTTTGGAATAGGGAG
This sequence comes from Fasciolopsis buskii, assembly GCA_008360955.1. Taxonomy (NCBI): domain Eukaryota; kingdom Metazoa; phylum Platyhelminthes; class Trematoda; order Plagiorchiida; family Fasciolidae; genus Fasciolopsis; species Fasciolopsis buskii. The sequence continues at coordinate 3,160 of LUCM01005784.1, forward strand.
AGTTATAATGGGATCCGCATTTCGGAGGGAGTACGGGAGTGGGTTTCTAACACGAGGTGCAAAGACGCATCTATCCCCTGTGATAATATTGTTAAAGAGTACCAGGTTTACTCTTATGCGTCGGAGCCACAAAGGATCTAATTTCAGCAAATCACAGCGTTCCCTGTAATTTAGGCTTGTAGAGTAGCCAATTAACTGCTTGGTAAATGCACGCTGGACGTTTTCAATCGCAACTCTGTCGCACTGCCTCATGTTAGAGCAGACTAGAGAGCAATACTCTAGAATGGGTCTGACGTGGGTCCTAAAGAGGTGTAGTTTGCTTTCGTTCAACTTCAGAGTTCGGTGTAACAGCCCCACTAATTTATTTGCTTTCGCCACCTGTACGAGAGCATGCTCCGAGAAGTTTAGGGTGCAGGAATAATTTAGGCCAAGGTCCCGGACCTGGCAATTAACGGGGATGGATCGGGTTCCAAGCTTTAATTCACTTAGGGGTATAACGCATTTGTGCCCAATGACGCTGCTTTTTTCAGCGGAATATTTCATCATCCAGTCGTTTGCCCAGAAGTAAGGTGACGCTAGGTCTTGTGATATGTGACCTGTGGTGGATTCTAAAGCTTCAGGGCAAAAGGTGTACGCAATTTTGATATCGTCTGCAAAGAGAAGCGGGGTGCCGTTTGGAATAACATTGAAGACATCGTGAACGTTCAACAGGAAGAGCAGGGGGCCCAGGACGCTGCCTTGGATCACACCGCTGGACTCGATTCTAGGTTCAGATATTAAGCTACTTACTTGGTTTATCGGCTTTCTAAGTGGCAAAAAAGATGAAAACCACGACAGCATTGGATCAACAATACTGTGGGATGCCATTTTGCTTAGCAACCTAGGGTAGGATACTTTGTCGAAAGCTTTCGTCACGTCTAAGAAGATTACCATAACTGATTTCCCAGTACTCAGGGCCTCGGTGACAGTGTTTAAGCAGTCAGTCATGCAAGCAGCGCAGGATTTCTTACGAAGGAAGCCATGCTGGCCTTGGTTAATAAGTTTATTATCCAGAGGGTAGACCATAAGACTATTCTTAATCAGGCGCTCCAAAATCCTGGAAACTATAGGGTTGTGATTTATTGGGTGATAGTTTGCAGAGTCATAGCATGTGCCCCTTTTGTGAGCGGGTATAATCACAGAGGTTTTCCACTGTGACGCGAAGGTGCGGCAAACGAAAAAATGCGCCCAACGCGGGACATTCGTGCCCAACCCCTTCAGGCGGACATTTCTGCCGCGTGTGAGACCCATGTGTGTGGACCACGGGAAAATCCGCCGTTTTGACCGGGGGGCAGCCCATCCACAGCAGTGTGTAAAGGGAGCTAGGATGGTTGGTCAAACCCCAGCGTACACCTCCAAAAGATGCTTTTAGGTTTTGCGTGTCTGGTGCGCGGTCAGATTCCAACATTTTGCAAACACGGGACCACCAAACGAGAGGCAAAGTTTTCCAAAGTCGAGCAAAACCATGGTACTGGGGTATCCAAGAGTTTCCGGCTTATTTTTCTTGTCCCAATCAGAGCCTTTTGACAGACTTCCAGGTGGATTCCCTCCTAGCGAAACAGAGATTTGCTCCTGTGGATTGCTTGTTTAACTGAACGTTGACAGCCCAGTAAGGCGCTCAAGTGCACTTTGCTCGCGCATGCACCGCCCGCACCCTCTTTTCAGTTATTCAACCCGCAATTTCCTCTGACTGTACTTGCACTGGATTAGCCAAGTTTATGGTTTGCCAGTATTGCAGTCGTACGAAGCCTAGCAAGAGTGATGCACAAGTGGTCACTAGGGCTGACGGCAAAAAGCGTGAAACGAGATCCGCGTTAGGACCTCCGATCTTACAAAAAGACCTTCAGAGTGACACACACGAAACAGTGTCAGATGTGCCGACGATGTCACCGTCTGGGTCATATGAATCGCAAAGGTTCAGTCGACAGTTGATCATTCGATAAGCTGATGTGGCGCAAAACCCAACGGCGCTGTGTGAAGTTTGGGGAACTTCCGTGTGCTTCACTTTCCACTATTTCTGGACGTATGTGCCTATTTCCTAATGAGAATGGCCGATCACATTTACTGCGCAGTCGACGACAGTTTTTTTTCCAATGGTCTTCGCACAAATTTTGTTTAAATGAGTGATCACATGTCTTCCGGTGCAATGCTGGTTTTTCATTTATGCCCTGACAACCACCGCTCGTTTGCCTGTCCGATGATGAAAGACTTAGCAGTATTTATTTGCTATCCCCTGGAAGCGCTTGGTGAGGGCTTAGTCTAAGCATGCTTTTTATTATTAATAAGGGTTTCAACACCTCCCATTGACCATTTCGGTAATTCGCCTGTTAACTGGTGCGGACATGAATTTTTAAGTGTTTATTGGCATGCAATTTCTTTCTGGTATTTTCGAAACCAATAGTTGAGGTGATCCTTGCCCAGCTAAACCCATTTTTTCAGGTGTATCACATAGTCGACTGAGGACAACAATCAGATGTCGCAAACGGAAGAGATACCCCAGTGCTTCAGAATGCGACATCCGTTTGGTGGCCGCACATTGAGAACGTCGGAATTCTCGTCCGAAATAACTTTTTCCTGGAAGTTTTCTTGCCATTATTCATAAGATAGCAGCTCCATAGGCACCTGACACATTTGAACAAGGATAGCTCAGGGAGTCCAATGTGGTATTGACAATAACGGTACTGCTATCCGCAGGAAGGTGATCTTTCCATGGGACTAAGGACCGTGGGTCTGTTGCGTTTGTGTCAAAGCAGGTGACTGGTGCCTGTCCGCTAACTCGCCATGCCGGAATGCCTCCCAATGGAACTAGCGACATACAACTGGGAAAGACCAATTGTGTCCACATCACCATGGGCTTCGTCACATATTACCACACCCAACAAGTTTCCCTAATAATCATGCCCCGGTTACCGCCCGGGAATTGTGACTGATTTCCATATTACTGGCCGGTCGTCTGTTCCCCCAAATATAAGCATGAGCCTGAGGAATTTCTAGAGATGAACCCTTTTTCTGGTTTACCCTTGACTGGCCATCTCCAGCCGGCGAATATTATGCTTAAGCCTGCCAAACCACACCGACTGGCCTTCTTTCCCAGACCAGGTTTTTAGTCATCCAACATCGTACCACCTCGGACGGATTGACTCCAAACAATGTCAAGATATTCATTGTTTTACACTGTTCTTCCATCTGCCATACCATACCCCACCAACGCCACACAGCTTTCTCAGCCTTCAGAAGACTCATGTTGCTTATCAACTGTACCAAAAGAATTATGGAACCTACTCCAGCTTACAAATCAAATGTGACAGGACATAGCCTCCCAACGGCCGTACCACCAACTTCCATCCATCCTTGCCTGTCTCAACAATTTGTTACTCCAAAGCAAACCCTACACCCTTGGAAACAACTGCTCCAGTTATCCACAATTACGTGCTAATACCACTGAACCTTGATATTAAATGGTGGCTTGATAATTAATAGCCTTCATGCGCTGGACCTGTTGCTGCATACGTGTACTCGTTGTTTCAGTGTTATCACTGACACGTGGCCGACCGATATTCCCTGACTGAGACTTTGCTTTAACAGATTAAGTGTTTTCAGAAAAGACAGGATAAATAGGCTCAAGGAAGCTATGTCATATACATAAGCGAAACCCTTTCAGCCTACTGGTACAACCATTCTACTTTTAATGACATGAAAGGTTCTATCTAGCTCACTATGGCAGTCCAGCGCCAGTAGTTAATGATTACTTGCATCTAACGCCCCTAGTACAAATCAGTCTGAGATCCTGACTTTAATTACTGCATTTAACGCGACCGCCCGCCTTCAAGTTCATAAGCTGGTGGTGGGCGAATTCAACGCACTTTGGAATTGTTGTTCGACCTGTATACTCCTAAAAATACACTTCCGCGTTTCTTTCTCGTATAAGACTCAGTGGGTGGACACTGCACACTGGGGTACCGAGAGCAGCCGGTAGTGTTCTCGATCTTAACGTCAAAACTGGCCTAACACAGAGACGCACGTTCGCAGATGACAAACTACTCGGATGTGATCATTCCCAGATTGTTTGCAGGTTTTTACTTTCGTCGTCCATTATTTCCTCCCAAGCTTTCATTGGACCGTAGCATAAGGCTTCATGAGGCCGTCTTCTCTCCATAATTCGCGGCCACATTTAGGGCAGTTTCTTTCTATCGTTGGATCCCAAAGTGACCGCCAGGCAGTTTTACGCGAATTGTTTGATCTAATTACCCAACCATGAGCGGCACGACCCAAAAATGGTTGAGCACCCTGGAACACATTAAAGAAGTACCCTTAAATTCAAAAAAAATCAAACGAACAAAAGGATTACTCTCATATTGCGAATAGATCGTCTGTTTGAGGAAATAACAATCTACCAACAAAGCTGGAGCACTCGCAAAACTGCTGAGAACTAACAAATCTCTGTCTAGCACACACATCACATCTGCCATTTTCAGAAACTTATTCCTAATTTAACAGTTTCTAACATAAGGGACGCCTAATGATAACTTCACCCTCTCTATGACAACGGTGATAACACCATTATAATGGGCAGTGCCCCAGTCTCCCCTGCATTAAAGCGCCACGATTCCCTTTCCAAACGTTGACGTTAAACAACTGCTGTCCAGAGGATGACATCATAGCCCTCTTCAAAGTTTACGATGCAGATATTCCAATGCTGTTATCCAATCTATTTTTGCACTCTATGAACGATAATACATTAAACCATTCGCCCATTTTCCCCTTGTGGCCCGACCTTTTAGCCCCTCATTGTAGCAATCTCCCGCAAATTCTGTCCTTCCGATTTGCCTTCAAACTGCGATTCCAATCTGTTCTGTGAACCGCATGAGAAAGCCGCGGTTTTCGCTCCTCTGTTTCGACTTTCCCCAATAATCCTATGTAAAGGTAATGGAATTTTATCCGGTTTATCTATCGCTCTGGTCAGTGTTCAGCATTCCCCTATTGACATCGCATCGGGTACGTCAGTCGATAATGTAGGCAAAAACGTCCCATGATAAAGTCTGCGAGTAATGCTAGTAGAATCGACCAGTGGGTGCTGATCACTGAAGACTAATATAAGTGAATCGAGTCGATTGTTCGACTTGGGTTTTCTCACTTGTTGGTGAAAACTGGAAACAGAACGCCAGTTAGCATCGACGGAGGGGTTAAGACTGAATTATACAGGATGTCTGTTCCTTTTTTCTGTTTCAAAAACACATATCTCTGTGTTTCTTCTCGCTGTTTCACTTATTCTACCTCGTCTTACACATCGGCTTAGAATGGCGATGGGTAGCGCAACTCGTCTGCTAGCTAGGAACCACATGGCAAACAAGTTCTTCTTCATGCCAATAAAAAAAATCAAACACGATTAAGGAGCACATTGGCTTACAGGTGCTGTAGTTTGTTTCACGATGCTTGTGCGTTTGTGTATGTTCATGTGAGAAATGAATCTTCTCGTCAAATTTTCTTCTAATTTCTTACTTGTTACGGAAAAACAAATGAGCTAGGAAAGTTTGAGCTTCTGGATAGACTGCTTCTGATTTCGGGTAGCGTTTATTCTCCATGCCAGTGAGTAATAAAGTGATTGCTGTAAAACTGTCTGTGAGAGACGTTTAATCTCGTGAAAACCGAACATTGGAAAACTTCTGTCATTGTCCTAACCCACAAAAACGGATCGAAGCAAGAAACATCTATTTACAGGTTCGTCAATTACATATCTGTTATCTTGAGTACTATGGAAAAAATAATGAAAAGTTATTTACCAACTTACTTGGTAGACCATGGTCTTACCATCGCCGGCAGAATACTTTCTAAAGAAAATCACGCTCCACCTGCGTGATTGATTTCTTAAACCTAATGACGAAGGCTGCTAACGATAGATATCCGGCAATTACGAATTTTTATGTGTGATGATGGTTTTTCATCACACGTATTATGGTTGGCCTCTCATAGAAGAATATGACAACCGCCAAGCCAAGCCAACCACCTTTTGGCCTGGGCATTCAATTATTTGACCTTTACAATGCAGGTATTGAGCGTAAATGGTAACCCATCCAGGCCTCGTTCGGTTATTATTGAGGCCATTCAAGAAGCGCTATAAGTTCACTACTGGTTCTGATTTACATCAACATCTAATTAATTAGGCGTGGTATTCTTATTCTGTTCGCAAATGATACAAACACTGCCTATATGTTTTCCCCGCGTGACAATAACACTACACTAAACAGTGTAAAATTGGCCTATTGTCGGTTGATTCACGGTACACAGCCTACTCAGTGAAATTCTGAGCTCACAAAAGCAACATAATCACGCATAAATACCACATTGCTTTAAGAATGTTTGAAATTAACCAAGAAGGCGTTCCTTCACCTCACACAATCCGAGACCTAAGTCTGCATTACTCCAATACGTGAAACTGCTCGGAACATACCCTGGTTCAAGTCGCAAAACTAGAGAAATTAATTTGGGTTGGCTCATGGAAGACTACAAATCCTGGAAGCAAGTTGCTATTGTATAAAAACCACGTAAAACCTATCCTGGATCACCGCTCCATCGTGTACTCCAACAAGAGATAATGATAGACTCGGAAATGAGAATGTTCTGCGAGCATTCACAAAACGAATTCTTGGCTATTTCCCTCGCCAGTCCAAATGGAACATTGCACAAAAATGCGCCTTGATCCCTTACAGCTGCGTCGAGTTCAAATTAACCTCTCCTTTTTCATAAGGTTATTGGCAAAAATGCTTGCGCCCCCGCACCACAAGAAGAAATTACTCTTTCTATGCCTTATGACGCATTGGGTTCTTGGTGTCATTTTCCATGTTGGAAACAGCACCTACGAAACATTTCTTTACCATTAAGCATTCCTTCCTATGGAACGAACCAACCGAGCATATAAGGATGAATTCTCTTGCCTTCACTAACATTAAAAATGAAAATATAAGCGAAATTAGCCCAAAACTGTTAAAGTTGCGCGATCTCGTCATTCCAAAACAAGAGCATCAGGTAGGTCTGTGACACTGAAAGAAAGTTAACTTCATACGAGTAAATATAACGCCGAAAATTCTTTCCCAACTCACTCAAAAAGGTCTAGTCACTTTCATTCCCGTTAGTCTCCACAAGTGCGTATCGACAAGGCCATAGGCGTCAAATCCGATATTTTACTCTCAATGCAACTTTTACCTAAAAATATATCTCATCTAGTGTTTGCAGCAAGATAAAAAGCAACATGGGTATTCACACTTGATTGCCACTGACTTCCAAGCTCGCATTTGACATCTTTACGTAAGCCGATTCCTCTGAATGCAATTAACCGTTAACTCATTCCAAATGCAAAGGGTTGCATCATATAATACCTCAGCAAACACATCGGTTCTCATTCTTATTGTTGCACGCATCATAACCCTCCCCTGGAATACCTCTAGACTGTCTTCCTTCTCCCTTTAACCGTTACAGATGTGCGCACTTGCACTGGTGTCTCGCTGCGAGTCCACTAATCAGTTTCTTGCTTCACCCCCGCACATTGCAACGCACCGCGAAAGCAAATTGAACCAAGATGCGGATCGACCTCCCCAGGACGGTAAATGTAATCTAATCCACCGCCCGCGATCAAGTAAATATCGCTGTTAACCGGCATGGCACATCAAGGGAAACCGAGGACTGTTTGGTCAGTCAGTTTAGAAATCGAGGTCACATAATAATCCTAACGATTGCAAGCTATGAGAGAACAAGTCCTTCCAATTAAACAGCTTTACTGCTGGAATTACCCAATCGTGGCTGACATGCCCACCACGCTGACAGCCAACAGCCACGAAGACACCCACACATATATCCCTGTTTCAGATACCACCACAGTTTTCTACCGCTACACCGCCTACGATTCCCCCTCGACGCCGGGCTGCAAGTAAAAGAGGCAAACAGGCCCATTATTCGTTTCACACTGGCTTACCAGCGTCGGATGTATTATTTAGTGCGCATCATGTTAATCGTCATTCTCCTCCTCAATGCTGATTGCTTTTAGCCTCTTCATGTCTTCAAACAATGGCTTGCCATAAATATTCATTTCGGAATTGATCTCTCCACGGTTCTAGGAGGCTTTCGATTATTCTTTTGGTTCCAAAATCCACAGTAAGGTAACCGACTCTCGTTTTCACCTTCATTTGAATATTGGACATCTGTCGGCCGTCAGTACTATTCCCTCCGGCTGTTTTGGTCCATTTTGAAACTTTTCGCTCTGCCATGACGTTCTATGTTGACTTCTTTCATGGCGGTTCATCTTTCGTGTCCATTTTGTAAACTTGTCGAATCCGGGTACCCGTACCTTCACACCCGCTACTATCCACCAATTGGATCTTTTGCCTGTGATAAACATCACTGGTGCGCGTAAACATCTTATTCCCTGTTAAACTTCGTTTTTGGTTTTCCTCCTCATTTTTCCTCCCCTATGCACTACATTATTCCCAGAATCCTGTGTTACCCAACTCACATTTGATCCTACAACCAGGCATGCCTCATGAGGTATTCCAGAAGTAAACCTCAACCTATCGAGGACACAAAATGAGGCTGAAGGACAATGGAGGCCATCGGAATATGGCAAGAACCGTTGAGAACAAATAGGTGGATGTGATGATGGATAGTATAATGAAGTTAACGTTACTCAAAATCACACCAGACTACGTGTGAGGTGGATAAGAAAGTGGTGGTTAACAAAGGTAAGTGGCCGATATAATGTTGTAGATGAAGTCAGAGGGCCGCACTCATGCCTGTGCCGGACTATTTAAATGGAGAATTTCCATGAAGACTTAAGGACGGCGAGACAACAAAACTCAAATAAATGTAGAGTGAAATCATGTGGGGCTAACAGTCTACGAACCAAGAGGTGCGCCGGGTAAAAAACGATTTTGTGAGAAAAGTGAAAACAGTCCTTGAATACACTTGCCATGAATGTCATTTCTAATGTCCGAGCTCTTGGGTTCTTCTTGCAATGAGGATCTACAGGTTGTGTTTGCACGCCATTCCAGTGGCGGTACTAGGGACGCTTCTGCCAGTCATAATAGGCCACCCAAGCGGGGCTACCAAGACTATCAACGGTGCGGTTTGGGTTGTCACTGGGTTAAACGGATGGGTAATCGAGCGCCAGATCTGGCAAACAGTGTCTTGGCAGAAACAAATAACCAAGACATGGCACAGAGAGGAAGCTCTTTACGATATGGTCCGTGATGCACCTCCACTTTCTGCTATCCGGTGAACAGGACGTGTGATCACTGGCGGGCATGAAGAAAAACCAAAGAAGGAAAGAAAAGACCGTCTGGAATCCGTTCCAGCCGCTGTTATGTTGAGTAAACCAGATGAAAAATATGTGGTCCGAGATAAGATTCTCCAAAACGTGAATGATATATAACAGTGATGACTGTCACTTTCTCATTAGCGCTTCAGATTGCAGAAGACTGTCATGAGATGAGCTGAAGGACAGAGACTTGGTGCTGGAGATGTAGGTTGCGAACCTTCCAGCTGCCTACCGCCTATAACATGCATGGCCAAGCCAGCCCCAGAATGCATGGTCCTCATTTGTGGCGTGCTTCTTAGACAACTTCTGACGTCTTCGCAAGCGCCGAATGCAGTGGTCTGATAGGATAGCAGCACGAGAGTCAGGGAATAAAAACCATTTTTCCCCTGTTGGGAACTTGCCTGTGCATGCGACTGAGTGAGAAGTTTTAACTGATTGTGTATGAGCTACCAACGATGCTGCCATTTCAATTTATCAGGAACGGGCACCACCAAACTGAATCACAGACGGTAAGAGGGGCCAGATACCAGGACTGGGGTATCCGCAGAAAGTCATGACAAGGACCACAATATTATGTAGTGCTGTCGACTGATATCGAAGTTCTGGAGAGCGTACTGCAGTAACTGCTAGAATCCGAAACCAACTTTTTATGTCCAAATCTGAGAGATCAGATTGTATTTATTGATTAGTGTCCGTACGGTCCATAATTTTGAGACTAAGCTTTGGAGGACGATGATGGACGAAAATAAGGGGCCCAAATTTGGGGACAGTGACTTTCACAGAGAAGATTACCAGGTAGAGTGCTCTGATGTCAGCAGAGACAGCGACTTTAATGTTAGAAGGAAGTAAAATGTTCGGCGTCTGAATTGAGGGGCTGAAATGCAACCATAACCTGAGATGATATTATTGAAGAATATCAAGTTTCTCTCTGATGTCGGGGCCGCAAAGTTTCAAGATTGAACATTGCACATTGTTCCTTATAAATTAGGTTTAATGAAATGCCTAATGGCCTGCTCTTAAACAGTTGCATAAGGTTTTCAGATACAAGTCTCTCGCTTTGCCTCATGCTGGAGGAGATTATGAAACTGCAACCTAGGATGGGTCTGACCTGCGTTTCGGAGAGGTTCAGTCTAGTCAGCTTAAGCCTGAAAGTTCTCCCTAGCAAACCAAATATACCAATGACTTTCGTAGCTGAAGTGGGCGCTTGTTCTGATAAGCTGAAGCTGCGGGATTACCTTAGAGCCAAACCTCGAACCTTATTGCTTACCTGTGGATGAGGTGGACTCGTGGCGGATGACGCAGCTTTTCCGGCTGATAATCTTACCATCAATTCATTGGCCAACGTGTTGGAAAATATTAGGCTTTGGTTTGTCTCGGAGGCAGTATAACGAAGACTCTTGGACCGAAAGCTGCAAACGATCCTGGCGTCTTCGGTGAATGAAAAAAGAACGCCGTTTCCCATAATTTTGAAGACTTCGTTTGTGTACTAAACAGCATTAGGGTTGGCAAAACGTCCTTCGTTACACCACTAGTTAGTGACCTTCGGTGGGAGTTGAAACCATTTACTTGCACCACGTGATTCAAAGATGCAAAGTATGACGCAAACCATAACAGTTCCGTGTCTGCGATCCCATGGGATTGGATTATGTTTGTCAGCCAACCGTGTTTCACTTTACAAAAGGTTTTTCATGTCCAAACAGACTGCCATCACCGAACTTGCGGCATCAGCGGTCATTTTGATTGGAGTTGGGCAATTAGTCATACAAATACTGCAATATTTCTCTCGGAGTTTGTTATCCGTAAGATATGACACGAGCTAATTTTTGATCAAGTGCTCCACGATTTTGAAGGTGACCGTTGTATCGCTGATCAGTCTGTAATTGGCTGAGTCATGTCGCGCGCCTTCCTTTTATACGGGGATTATTATGGACCTTTTCGTCGAAAGGGAAAAGTACCGTATTGGACAGAGAGTCTGAATATGTTGGCCAACGCTATTGAAGTGCATCGTGCACCTATCGCGAAGATAGTTGGGGAAAAATAGTCTGGTCCAGGCGGCTGTTTCTTTTCATTTTCACATATTAAACGCTGTATCCAAGTTCACACAGACCCATTGTGCTCCACGATTGTACGCCTAAGCTTGTGAAATTTGTCGAGGATTTTTCATTGTCACGCTGTTCTCAACTGGATACACAGAAGGTGCCATCAGGCATCGTCTTTTCCACGACACAGACATGAAAGAATCGATGTTCCAACAGCAATCATAATAATTATGGTCTGATTTCATTTTCGTCGAACACATGAAGCTGTAAAATAAATTGCTGTTCGGCAGTTATCATCCAGGGCGAAGCATAATCATGGTCTGAAGTCAGATGATAATGAATACGATATACTAACATTACGTGGGTTGAAAAGTTTGAGGACCGCACACAAGAGAGGGAGCAGAATTTCAAACCCCATATCATCAAAACTGTTCAGTGTTGAACAGCACGGCTAGCCTCACTGGCAGCTTCCTTTCTCTCACAGCAGGTATCATTCGAAACTGAATCTTTTCTCACAGCCAAACACGCCTGTTGCTCAGCCTACATTAATAATATTAATAATAATAATAATAACAAATATTTCTCGATTTGCCAGAGGCATGCGCAAGCCAAGATAAAATTAATTACAGGGATGATTCACAGGAAATGTAGACGATAGAAGTCGAATGGGATAAGATGGTGGGAGCAATGTTGAATAATTGCAGAAGCACATTGGAAGGTGAAATGAGATGCAGCAAAGCAATGGGGAAATTACAAGCATGCCAGCATTTTTTCTATCAACAGAAGCACAACCGGCTGCTGATCAGTTCTATTCCAACCTGCACAAGTGCCTTGAAGCCATTACTCTAGTAGGGACTTTCTTCTTTCCGCAATTGAAGAAAGTGATTTATTGCGTTTTTAGAAGCCAATCCAGTTTCATTACTCGATCCTCAGTGAGTATGGGTGGTATAGATTGATGGCTAGGTACAGTAACTTTATTTTACGTTACTCTTTTAAGTGCAATAATAATGGTCGACAGAGCAATGCGCAGTGGGGGGGGAGTTTATTCGCATAGTGACGAATATCCAACAATAGAAGTTGGCTCTAACGGAAGTCTTTGGAAATCGGAGAAGTTATATGGGATCCGCATTTTCGGGGGAGTACGGGAGTGGGTTTCTAACACGGGTGCAAAGACGCATCTATCCCCTGTGTAATATTGTTTAAGAGTACCAGGTTTACTCTTATTGCATCGGAGCCCAAGGATCTAATTCAGCAAAGTCACAGCGTATCCCTGTAATTTAGGCTTGTAGAGTAAGCCAAATTAACTACTTGGTAAATGCGCGGCTTGGACGTTTTCATCGGAACTCTGTTCGCACTGCCTTCATGTTAGAAGCAGAACTAGAGCGCAATACTTAGAATGGGTCTGACGTGAAGTCCTAAAGCGGTGTAGTTGCTTTCGTTACATTCAGAGTTCGGGTAACAGCCCCACTAATTTACTTTGCTTCGCACCTGTACGGAGCATCGCTCGAGGAAATGTTCTAGCGGATGCAGAATATTTAGGCAAGTCCCGGACCTGGCATTACGGGAATGGATCGCGGTTCCCAGCTTTAATTCACTTAGGAGGATTAACGCATTTGTTACCCATGAGCTGCATTTTTTCAACGCGAGCCTAATTTCATATCCAAGTCGTTTTGCCAGAAGTAGGTGCGCTAGGTCTTGTGATTGTTGACTGCTGTGGATTCTAAAGCTTCAGGGCAAAAGGTGTACGCAATTTTTGATATCGTCTGTAAAGAGAAGCGGGGTGCCGTTGAAATAAACTTGCAACATCATGGACGCTTCAAACAGGAAGAGCAGGGGGCCCAGGACGCTGCCATCTGGATCACACGCTGGACAACTAATCTAGGATCATCATATTAAGCGCTTTACTTGCCACTATCTGCTTTCTAATGACAAATAAGCGTGAAAACCAGCGGACGCATGGATCACAATACTGTGGCAGATGCTCATTTTTGCCGTAGCAGAACCTAGTGATAGGATACTGTGTCGAAGCTGTTCGTTCATGCTCTAAAAGCGAATACCATAAACTGGCTATTCCCACGTACATCAGGGCCTCGGTGATGGAGTGTTCAGGGCAGGTCATGTCATACAGGTAGCGCAGGATTTCTTTACGAAGGAAGCCATAGACTGACCATGTACATAAGGTTCATGTTCTAGAAGATAGGCCCATAAGACATATTTCCTAATCAGGTGCTTCTCATATCCTGGAAACTATAGGGGTCTGTTGTTGACCTTTAGTGGTTTTGTTATGTCTTGACCTTGTTGGGTTATGTGCCGCTGCTAGCGTGTGTGCACAGGTGTAGCGGGGCCAATGACTAAGTTGTTGAGTGTTTATCTCCTCGTCACTTTCGCATGGTGGTTAGTTGGGCCGATAGTTTGCAGGGTCATAGCGTGAGCCCTTTTTGTAAGCCGTATTAAATCACAAGGTTTTCCACTGTGACGGGAATGTGCGCAACTGAAGGATAAGTTGAAGACATGCTTGCTAACAAAAAATTGAGGATATCCGCGTCGCCGGGGCTTAATCGCGGAACCCGCAGCCTGAGGCAATGAAATCAGCGTCCAGAGTGGAAGCCAATTTGGTCTTTACCAACATCTGGCCTTACCGTCCTATCGAAGAAACTACAACTGTTTAGATACGACTCGGTCGTTAAGCGAGATTGGCTGGCGTGGACTAGACGGATTTCTTCAGTCGTTTACCCAGAGCAGATGCAAAAGAATTCCATCGAAAAAATCTGCAATCTGCCTGTTGGCGTTGTTTACATATCTGTTGTTGCGGGAATGATGTACGGGATTCGAAGGAGCGGGATGAAGAACCCAGAGTTAGTTCTGCATTTAGGCAGTTTTTGCCCAGTGCTGTGCTTGGGTTTGGCTGGTTTAGAGCTTGCAGCTCCTGCGGTTTTGCTTCTGCTGGTCCAGTACTATTTCTGGGTTTTAGTAATCGACCTTATTTGCAGGACAAGTGAAAAACTTCTTTTAGAAAAAGACCCGCTGGAGTTAGCGAGCTTACCTTTATTCGGTTCACGATAAGTTCTTGGGCCGCGAGCTTAATGTGTGGAT
>LUCM01005787.1:0-35414 GCA_008360955.1 Fasciolopsis buskii
TTCTTTCTGACCCAACGCATCTTCTGCACATTGATCTTTCAAAGTGTCGCTCTCATATTTCGACACGATCCGATTTGCGTTCTATACCCTCCAGAATCAATATCTATAGGAACTCCACGGTCCCATATTTAGCACGAATTTTGACAAACCGTGACAGTGTTTTAACCGACTTCCTTAGCAACTTGTCGTAATGTGCTCTGATTATTCCTCAATGAGTTTCTTTCTGCATTGTGACAAGATGATGTGTGCAAAGTTTTTCCTCTGTTTTTACATTCACATTTTTTGACTGAAATGCGACATTATTTATTGTACGCAAAAGTCTATACTATGCAATACAAAATACAATTCCGCTGGACCGCTTAGCTTCCGCTAATTCGTCACTTGACCCGAATTTTTGTGCTTCGTAATATAATTCCACCAGTTTCACAGAAGTTTCCCGGGGCAAATAAATAACCGAAAATTGATCTGCTCGCTAATTCGTTCTCAGACAGTTCCGACGAAATATTCGTTAGTTCCGGGGATCCGGCACCAAGGGACAGATGTACTCCTGACGCCCAAACGTAATCATTCTGAGATCCTACATTTTAAGTGAAATTGTCGTGGAATGTTCGGTTAAACGACGACCTGGATGTGATCTGTTGGTGCTTCTGTGGGGAAAAGAGGGATGAGGACGAAGGTGTTCGACTTTCAATCATGATCCAACTAAGGCCAGCCACTTGTATCGATCGTGTAACGTTTTCCTATCAAGCGACTTAGAGTAGTTGTACGATGAGAGCTTTCATGAATTTCTACGATTAGCTGAGAATTGGAACGTAAAAACCAGTACAATATTTCATGCACTACAAAAGAGAATAAAATTACAAGTGACTGTCAATTAAAGTGTATTTGCTTCACACGGAGCTCGAGTCGAAATGAACTCAGCGAATTCCCAAAGAATGACAAATAATCTGCAAATGATAACTTTCAGTTTTTCAGATGTGACCAGTTTCTCATTTGACCAATTAAAGAGAAACCCTCTGATGTGGGCCAATTCGACATTTGTTGCAATTTCTGCTTTCGATACCGCTAGCACTTATCTCTTTGTAAAAAAAAAACAGAGTTAGACGAGACAGGAAAACATTCGTCTATCTGGAAACGGGAAAAAGCACCCTTGAGGTTTACATAGTTCACGGTGGAGAAATCGAAAATCGCATATCCCTAAAATTGGGGACGAACACAATGGAGTAGCAGAGGTGATGAGTCACATTTGATCTCCTCGACTAGACTGTATGACCTAGTAAAGAAACACGAAACATTAAGAATTAGCACGTGACCGCCGGAGATATTTTGTAAACAGATGAATGAGACATCAGTAGCAGTTTTCCACATGTTTATACTGATTTCTTGAGCAGGTGTTGAGAAAGATTAAATGCGGCAATCAAAAGTTGAAAACTCCTCAAATGCTCTTGCCATAGTTATAAAATAAAGAAATTCTATATCAACCCCACGACAAAATCATTCTGCCCAATCAAGTCATTGCATTAGCTTCATTTCTATGAAGAATATAACACACTTGTGTGCATCACATCATGAAAGGTTCAGTAGGACCTGGATACCAAATTTCACTGGTGCAACTTTTGGCAAAGTGAAAGGATGGCGAAGAACCAAAAATGTCTCAATGGATTTGAAAATTTGTGTCGGCCATAGCTCAGGTTGTTGATTTTCATGGGTTCTGGTCGCTGAAAGCCAAGCCCAGTAGTGAGGACCCCATGAAAGTCAAAAATTCTACCATTACAAAACTGTCGTACCTTCGAGGAAGGTTATGTGAATGAAATAACTAATGCTGTGAGTGAAGCGATCGTTTCACTGAAAATTATTTAGTTGCACAGGAATGTATTAAAAGAGTGTGACGTAGGTAATTGCATTCAGGTCGTTCCAAAGGTTTGGAGGCAATGAAAGACCACAATGTAGCATCGCCCAATCGTAGCGGCGAACTTTGGGCCTTTCCACGCGCCCGTCCCCGAGCACACGCGACGAACGGTAGTTATAACATTCTGTCCTTCACAAACATCATGGTCTCATGGTCCTCCGTCTCGTGGCGAACCGAAAATGTTGTCTTGAGCCTCATGTCTTATATGTGTGTGGACGTTTGTAGCCTATTCGATTATATGCAAGTGATCTGGGTTGAATTAGCGACAATCGCAGAACACGGACTTTGGGTATAACCTATACTTGTCGATAAACTACCCGTCTTGCTCAGCCTTCGACCTATGAATTCGAAGCAACCGTAAAGACATAACGGCCAAAATATTCTCCGTAGGTTTAAAACATGGTCGGTAAAGCAATGACGAGCATTAGGTAGAGATTGCTTTGTGATAAGCGACATTGTCTCACCGGAAAACAACACTTTAACTGTTTGAGAGACCGAAAATACCAAAGTGTGGTTCATTGGGAAATCGATTTACTCCCATTTTCTTTCACTGGGATCGCTTCGCGAATCACCAATCGATGAACCCTGAGTATTTATGCTATTCGATTATATTTTGTATGATAAACATGTTCCAGCATCAGACAGTAACAAAGTGCACGGCGGACGGCAATAAGTGATGCGCCTTAGGGCCTGTTGTAACCACGAATTCGTTACTGCTTCTGGCCTCAGCGAAGTCAGTTTTACACTAGGACAAATCATTTTGGTTTACCAGCTGCAATAGACAAAGATCATTCGAAATTAGCCATGGTAGCGGTTTTCATGGTCCACGTAATATGGCAAACTTTCTTCAATTTTAGTGAGGTCGAGAGACGGGGATCAAATGGCTGGAAAGTGTAAGACACGACATGGATGCGTGTGCTGTTCTGCTCACCCAGTGGGAGATTCTTACGTGGTAGGTAATTGTTTGGGACTGCCCAAATGACCAAGATCGTTAGAAAGAATGGTAATACGGGTAATGTCCTCCAGCAGACGATGGGTTGTTCTATGATCTCATATAGATCTTATTCAAAAGGTGGCCATGTGAACCGTGCTTTCCTATCAGCCAACCGTACGTCAAACCCAAACAGAAACCTCATAGATTTGCACCAGTTTTGATGCTGTAGCATTTTCAGTTTTTCATCACATTTTGGCGTCAGTATGAGCTGATTTAGCGAAATGTTGCACCTAGGTGTCTTCCACGTCGACTAGTGAACTATTTTAGACGTGGTCGTTATGTTTCACACGGGCGAAAAAAACTTTCGTCGGTGCGTGCATAGCACTTCACGTAGCACATGGATCACTTGGTCCACTCTGGGACAGTGTTCGATTGCATCGCCCCAATGGATGCTGCTGTTTACAAAACAAATGAAAGTAACTAACTGAAAGGAACACAAGTCAGTGATATGTAGAACTGCATTCGGACTGCCTATTCGCGGTACCTTTTGTGAGACGAGAAAGAAATACGATGTGAATGCCAATGTCTACTTGAGCTGATATCACATATGCTTCGATGTTTCGATCTAAAAGGGTGAAATAAAACCAATGAACGCTATGTGAAACAAAGTTTCTTGCAAGTAATTATTTTTTTACTATTCGTCATATATACTGACGCTTCTTATAGAAAAAATAAAGTATCCACAACTACACCGGGACTCATGAATTTTGATATTAGGTTTATCCACGATGCTAAACATGTACTCACATTTTAATTTCTTTTCTTGACATTCTTTGAGCATGGGCCTAGTAAACAGGGCATGTCCCATATCATCTAGGGCCCTCTACATGGGAAAGGGGAACTGGCAAACTCGATCCTGAAACTTGAAGTGGCACAGAAACATACGAGGTCCCAAATGGATCAAGTGTGGTATGGATCTGAGCGCCACAGAGCTATCATCGACCGCCAAATTGACGAGTAGATCTGGGATTCTAATGTCGGATCTTCTAAGGGTGACAAGCGTTTGATCCCCTTGACGATCACCGGTCGAACCTCCGACGGGGATGGAATTCAAACCTAGGACAAAAACCACCGGTCAAACCCCGTCTGTCAATAGAAGATGTAGTAGTGATCGCTGAACGAAGCAGAACCCATATCTGAAAATCAACAACGGAGCTATCGTCAACTTAAGTAGTTGGGGACTCAGCACGAATAACCCAACGGCTGAGGTGGACTCACATTACATTCATGCACTCCAGAATCAAGCATCGGTCGGGGCAGGATGATTGTGCACTGTGGTGAATGATGCCAAACACATCAGTCGAAAAGTGGGCACAAGGCAGTAGGGCAATTGGGGCACAGCTAGGAATGATTTCAAAAGTGGGGGAATTAACAATCTGAAATTTTCATCCTTTTGAATTTGGTATAATTAGATGCTAAGATAACAAATGATTGGAGCCCCATTCCTCACATGCTCGCATTGTTTTTCTCTTAGAAATAAATGAACCAGTCCAAGTTATGCACAACTTTTTTAACACACCGGCGCGTGAGTGAGCACTTCCCTAACATTCAATGGTGTGTGCAATGCTAATGCTCCACCAAGAATCACTACAGAACCAAGTCAGTCTGGTATTACGGAAAAAATGCCAAGAAAACAACGTGAAATTTGGCAGGAATAACCTTTGCGAATAGGACGACCGTGGTCAGTCGAAAGCCTAAGCATAGAGAGAGGAAAACGTCCGCGTTCTGCCAATCCAACAGGCTAAATCCAGTTTTACTTTTAACCAAAATCCGATAAGCTTTTTAATTTTGTTTTGCTGGCAGATAACATGACAAAAGACATGCCTCGAAAATACTGATTATCCAGTTCTATAAAGACAAGCGAAATGTATGCCAGCAATTGGAATCACAACCGATATGATTCACACACTCTCGAAACTAATTTGGAATCTGTATCTGGTATTCAAGATACAATGGCTTTTGGTATGTGACTGAAAATTTGTACCAGGAGGCTGTAATTTTTTTTGTCGCAGTAGATTTCAGGTTTTTTACGATATCTGGAAACTCGAACCGGATGTTTTAAATAAAATTCCGTATTCTTATTCCCAACTGATCCGGTCATTAGCCAGGAAAATATTAGATTGGTGAAGCCAGTGTAAGTAACCCCATTGCGAGAATCGGTAATATCTTGGAAACATTTGTCTAACGAGTTGTCCTAAGACTGGGTCGATCGAAAAAAAATAGTAAAGGAAAGGAGTGGTGGAACTGCATTTACGTCTCGTATGCTGTCGGAACTTGGATGAATACGTTTCGTGTCCTTTTTCAAGCAATCTCATTACGAACCTTTAAAAGTGACCCTATCTGGCAACTAATCTAAATTCCCTGAGTGCGAAACTCTCCATAATCGAAGCTAATTTTACTGGTTACTGATTTTTTAATCCGTAAGTATATAAACGCGCGTGAGGTTATGACAAGAGAATTATTCGGCAGGTTGACATCAATTAGTGATTGCGAAGGGTGACACGAAGTTCATTAGTGTGTTGTTCTTCACTGACCTCGGACGTTATTGAAATAGCTAGTGATAATTTTAATTGGTTGATGGATGTCACGTGACTTCTTTCACAGCTGATCCGTGTAAATTTCAAAGGTTCACTTGCGTATCAACTTCACATTGTCGTGTTAGAGAGCACCAATTACCATTCACACGACCCGGACGATGATTTTCACGTGAGCTAAATAAAATTTACATCTGGGAAACTTACTGCTCGGTCAGCTTGTATCGTTTATTATTATGTGACGGGCGCAAAACAAAATGACAGTGTTCATTTCGACTTGCACAGGAATTCCTGTGTCCGGAGGTTGACTAACTGTGCACATTTTCGATATATTTCGGACTTACGTCAGCTTTTGCGAAATGTCATCAAAACCAATAGGAACTATTATCTGACAACCAGCAGTATGCAATCTCATATCGCTATACCAGTGCTATGCCCCGTCGGCACTACCGACGTGCGCACACTATCCCAAGTTCGCACTCTTGGAGGTGAACCGATAAAATTGAGTAATCAAGCTCGCGATCACTATATTTAGTTGAGAATCAATAAGCTGAATATTTCAGTTCTGATCAATACTCAGTTCGTCAGATTAACCTCTCCGTAAGTTTTCTGGTTGGAAACACCTTTTGTGTAAAGTATGATTCTAATCCTATTCTGGTCAACAAATTTTCCGGTTGAGTTGATCCGTGTTGAAAAATTGTGCACCTTAGTGGTCGAAAATTTTGTGTTCTGTCGCATCACGTCAGACATATCAGTCATGTCAGGTTATTTCGGATTCAAATCTAGTATGTTTCTCGTTGACATGAAGCTTTAATTTGGTGAGCAGACAGAAATTTGAAGAGGAGGGCTGCCACAGGCAAGGACTTATCATGCACTGATCGGGAACAATGAGACAGGGTTCAGACATTTTACGACAAGGATGAACGTCTCTGTGACTAAGGCTGAAATCTTTACAGCATGGAGGAGCAGGTACAAGAACTGTATGAGAACTGACGAGAAACCTGAATCACCTTGTTAGAGCAAAAGTGAGCATCTGCATCACAAAATGGACCTTATGATCTTTTATCTGATCTTTTGAAATGACACTTTTTACGGTTATTCTGAATACTTTTGACATATATCTTGACACGTTCGATACAGTTCTGGGATATGTTTTGAGCATGCCCACAGTACGGTTGCCGCGTTGTGCGCTGTTCTGCTAGACACGTAGTGGTTGGAGGTTTGTTTGGATGGCCAGTCAACGACATGGGCAAAAAGTAGGAAAAATGTCTCGTGTAGGTGCAGTCAGACTACCGGACTGGAGACCACGAGATGCTCCGGAGCGATGGGGGGAGGGGGGGACAATAGGTGACGTGGCTCAGTAGGTGGCGTTCTTGAATCCGAAACTTTTCTTCTTCCGTGTAGTCCGTCAGTCTGCTAACATTGTAGTCGATGTTTCATTATTCCTAGTCTTTTTTCCTTTTCAGCATATGATGCTTTGAAATCCCAAACCAGAGCACTTTGGTACAAGGTTTATGATTGCACAAACCGAACGGATAGGTCTGAACCAATGCGAAATCGTGTAGTTACTAATTAGTTGCTCCTCCTAACCGTACTACTTCAGTCGATGCCGTTTCTAAAAAAATGACTGCTTTTTCGCAAAATATATGCACATTTCACATGCATTCTGTGGATCCTAGCCGTCCACTCCCGTCTCCGCACCTAACACCACAATGAGCACAATGCGGTGAGGAGAGTGTACTCGACAGCCGTGGCACGGGGAGTTGAAATACGACCGAACTAAATGGCATTTCATTAGATCATGTGTGACAACGAGCCCAAATTGTTGGATACTATGACAAAATAAGTGAAATATTGGTTTTTTTGAAGATATGATATAGCCACATGATTGTTTGGCATCCAAAGCCCATTTTCCCCCTAAGCATGCAAGCTAACAATTTGTCATCCCATATTTGAATTCAACAATAGGAAATGGATAATTGTTTTTCAAGAATTATACGCCCGTTATTCCTAATCGCTAGGACAGGAAATCACGATTGCTTGTTTGTACGAATGTCACAAATGCATGATTACAAAGGTATCTTTAGTTTTCATTTTTTTGTTGTTAATTTGAACTTTGGACAACGAAATAGTTTGTCCATGGAAGGCCGTAACTTTGGAGTGAACCCTAGCTTTCAGTTCGCGAAATGCAGCTGCGTACCGCGGATTGGAAGACAACTATCATATTTTATGCCACCGTTGCCGGATCTACGGGATACGACTAGCCGTCACTAGTGGGAATTGACACTTGACAGCTATGAATGATCTGCACCGAGGGGAACATTCGGCAACTGGAAGACGGCGCAACAGATCCAGCGGACATTCGACTCCCAAGTCCGGGAAGCAACATGACTGAAGAATTTTCTCCTCCTCTGTTAGATTGGCTGCTTCCGAATAGCAGGTGAATGAATTGGCTTCATTTTTTAGATTTATTCACGTAAGCTTAAAATATGACCAAAGCCTTGTATTGTAAACAAGACTGAGTGATACGTTTCGGCTCTTTTTTGCAAAAGACTGGAAGTGCTTGCACGACTGGACAGGTTGCATACAATGGAGTAGCTCAAGTTTGTAATTTTACAAAATGTATATCCAAGTACGGTAATTATTCTCATCATTCAGAACTGTCTTTACCGCTAATTAACACCGACGTTTGGAATTGAAGTGTCCGATCATGCCAATTTCCGCCGGTCCTAATAGGGACAATTGATTACTAATACTTCTGCATTTTTGGGCTCACTAAGTAAATCAAGGATGAGTAAACGAGATCCATAAGAAGGATCGAAAATTTTTACTTCATTCGCACAGGGTAAGCAAGTGACTAACGCCCCTGACTCCTTTTGGTGATGAAAATCACAAGGGAGTAGCACGAAATGGACAAATCTCGGGGTGGGCAATTGCCTTTGATATCTTCAGACTCCCAAAAAAATGATTGAAGATGATTGGATTCGATCCAGGAGCATCGATTCATAAAGTTCATGAACGTAACAGTTTGATTATCTTCAATATGACCAACTGATTGGATCAAAATTGTCAATACTATCCACCAATGAATCGCGTAAGAGAACCTGAAATTGCTTGAAGCTGACAAGATATTAGGTAAAAATTGCACTCCCGGATTATCTCAGTGTGTCTACCTTATTCGGTTTCCGTTCGAAAGCATGTGAGTCACAGTCTATCCTGGTCTTTCTGAGAATTTTCACAACTGAGACCCCACTGTGACAGGGGCATCGGTACTTGCTTCGATCGACTGCCGTATAAGGCGTTGAATTTTATCTACTGAAGCCCCGTGATCTGCAGGACGGTGGGGTTACTCCAACAAGCGACGCATACTGACTATTGAGATTAATCCGGAAACGATAGGTATCGATAACGACTTTGTGAAGGGCTAAAAAGCCGATACCAAGAAATATCACCCATGGTGAAGCTGGCATGGTAATTAGTTCATGATAGCCAAAAGAATTTCCTTTGCTGAAGACTACCCAAGCGGATTCAGCTGCACCGATATCGGTACCATCAGCGGCAATCAATCAGCTGGTTGGAGTGCTGATAAACTTAGTGTTAGGAAGTGAAAACGCCTTCGCAAATAATAATAATGAGTAAAAGGATAAGTATCATTTAACGACAAGGATTACATTACTTCCACCCCCGAGTTAGTTATTAACTGACCGACATAATTCAAAGCTAAAAAACGGATAGCCGTCTACAGGTTTAAATTTGTGTACGAAGACATATCAAAAAATGGTTACGTTGGGACTTATTGCCCCACTGTCTGACGGGTGTTTGCACAGAAATAGTGTTGACAAAATAGAAACACCGTGATATTTTCCATGAATATTATTCATTCCGTCAACCTACCCGGTAGATTGGTTGATTGCTATTCGCAGCGATAATGCATCACATGATATGTTTGTTCATCATTATTGGTCCGCAGTGAGCATGGTCATTCTAATCTGATCAGTCAATGATAGAGGTCCACGGGCAGAATAATGGTCGCTTGATTGCATTTCTTATCGTTAACAAAATGTTTGACGTCAGATTCATCAAACCCTCTTTATATTCTTCTACTGGCTATCAAACCAACAGGGCAGATACTGAGAAGTGTTCGACATATCGAGTTATAAATACTCAGGGGAGTAAAACTGCTCATATTGCTGACAATCAGGTGTAGTTGATTAAAGTATTTTGTAATATGCATGCTAACTGTTCCGGATTTCCAGATTTCACGTTGACTGGGCGCACTGAACCCCAGTTTCAAAATAAGACATTAAAATGATGGAAGTAAGGGGAGAATTATTCGAATATGCACACCACATTATCAGTGCAGATTTACCGCATGCATGAAGTCATTGACCGTGTATTGTCGAGGTTCAAAGCCATAAAAGCCGTAAAAACATAGTGTGCATGAATGTGATCTTTTTCAAGGTATTCACGGCGTGTATCCACTTTGCTCTGATCGTGGATGTGTTGATTTAGTCCTCATTCTCCGACAGCTGTTAGAGGACTTCTTTACTTCCCAAAGGCCAGCGATCATTGCGTTTTAAGACATTCATGCAGTCTTCGATTCCGTCAACAGGTCTGCACTGTGACAGTCTTGGTTGAAGAATGGCATATCACTTAGGTGTCTATGTCTTCACGAAGTAGTCCCGTCATATTTTTCTGATCGGGTTAAAACATGTGGCCATCTTTTGCCAACTCTCCTCATCTCCAGTGCATTACGGGAAGGGTGCACTGAGTCCAAATTATTTTCAACTTTTCCACAGAGGATGTTTTAGAGAATGCTTTCTATGGTCATTTGGACAGTGGACTTGAACTTCTCCCAGGGAATAAATTTGTTGGCTTAAATTATGCAAATGGTATCGCATTAATGAGTGACGATGCACAAGAAATTCAACGCACGTTAGACGGCTTGGGGAGTTTGGTATCCTGATACGGCATGTACTGTGCACCTTCAAAGTGCAAGGTATTTATCGAAATCTAGTAGGGGCTTATGTCTGCATTCACCCTTTTGTTGATGGGTCAGAGGTAATCAACAAATTCAACTACCTCGGAAGCTTGATCACACCTGGAAGAGGTGTTGGGGAGATCACATCACGAAATGCAGCTTTCGCGAACTTGCGACAATTTTGGTGCCGTCATGACATCCGACTTCCCTCAAAGAAAGGGAGCATAATGCCACAGTTTTCAGTGGACTTCTGTGCGATTGCGAGTGTGGAGGATGCTCGGCGACTTTCTTTATTGAACCATCATTTTCTTCCATACATTGCTTGAGTTTGACGGGAACCTCAAACGAGCAATGACGAGATACGTCCTCTTTTTTTGGATGCAGACGGTTGTCCTCTCTATAGCTCCTTTGGTGTCTTTGGGATGTTGTACGTATGCGCGTTCATCGTATAAGTTCACACTCTAGAATAAATAGTATGGCGGCCAAGCAGTAACTTGCTGCAGAAATATAAAGAAGATAGCTTTAGTTCTGGTCTCGATTGGCGCTTCCCGCCTTCCTGGTTGGGGCCCAAAAGATGAGGATTGTTGTTGGTTGGATACGCTGACAAACAGAGCTCAGCATCAAATTCAATGACATGAAGGTTGTGAGGCCTGAGTGCAGAACTCCAGCCTTGCAAAAATTCACTGAAAATTTCACAAAAATAAACAGAAGTCTTTCACGGTCTTTTGATGACCCTGTCATCCGTTTTCTGTATAATTCTAGCCAAATGTTGTTGCGTTGGAATCATGCTTGATTTTCAGCTGCCGGAATATACAGGATGCATCCAGGTAACCGAAACTATTGGAAACGGGCAAAACGGAAATTCTTGAACTCTCGCTGAAACGTAAATATGCATAGACTTTTAATCTGCTTGCTTAGAACACAGAGACTCCGCAATCCACGACTCGGTCAGGAATGCGCCACCATCTGCAAGCATTACGATGCCCAGATGAATCTGAAACAGCTGAATGACTTCAGATTTGGTCGGATTGCATACACAATGACTCCAATTTTAATTTGTTCCGGTGAATGAGCTAGGCCGGTCTATGGTCATCACTATTCACAGGTCCCCGCTGCCAAATCGGGGTGCAGACGAACGAGACAAGTTGAATTGAGAGCAACAAAATTTCAGATGTTGATTGAAAGACTAGAGGAATGGAATGGAGGCCACGTTCATTTGCTCATTGTTTCTTACGACCGCAGATTCTGGAATTCCACTTTCAGGTCATCTTTTCCATGGACCTAATGTTGAACGACAAGGCGGAGTCGGTCTTTTTAAACGTGTTCGATTGCAGTTTATCAGCTACATTTGATCAGTTCAAACGCAATCTCAGTGTGCGGTTTAACAGCCTAATGGATGATTGTTAAATTTTCACCCAACAAAGTTCACAAACTGAATACTTCATTTGAATTGGCTTGACTTATTCGTCTGTGTTGTTCATCCAATAGTCTAAACTGCATTCATTCTGCAAAGTTTGTTCAGTTAGCTTCTAAGAAGCCAGTGCCGCAAATTAGCAACCACAAACTGGGCGCACCGATTGTCGATCAGCAGTCTGAAAAATAGAATCGAGCTGATCACCTCGAAAGATGAGCGGGCTGCCCGGTTTTGAAGCCAGAAATAGTTGCTTGGAGTTAAAATGTTAGACAATTTACACTAATTAAAATACATTCAGTCACAAGGTGCAGATCAGCATACCTTTGAAGGTTGTTTAACAACGTGATATTTCATTATTTGAGCAATTTTTCTAGCTGGTAATGAATCGACTCAACCCATGAGCATTGCAAATCTAGTGAAAACGGTCTGACCATTGTCTAGACGGAAGATTGGTACCCAAGGACCCGCGGGATATAAATACACACGAGGAGTGGTCGTAAATCCGTCAAGCTTAGAAAGATGTGGTAAAGAAATTCACGGTTTACACTTGTTTTTATCATTTCTACGCTGGTCAAAGCGTCTGTTGAAGCTAGTCTGTGGAAGCAATGGTGCACCGACGTTTCCCGTCACCGTAAGTTATTTTTCTCGAGGCGATTTTCGGTCGAATGTCACATTATGCCCCAGGTAGTCACGAGGCACTTGCAATTCAACTGAGCAGTCACCCCGAAAGGTAAAATTGTCCTCATTCTCGAAGTTATGCCATTCATTGTCTGATTAGCTAACAATACCACAATCCTCTCATTTGCAAAATTGGAAAGAAAAGCCACAACAAGGACCACATTTCTCACTATGAATTCGGCAACTTCGTGTGTTCGCTTTCTATGGTTGCCAAAATGGACCGAAATCCGCTGACAGACCGCCCGGTGTGGACCAGCTTCGGCGAAGTCGAACATCAATTGCAAATATGGAATGACATAGGTCGTGAGCCTAGGATAGATGAAACTGTGTTCTAAACTCGGCAGCAGGATAAACACGTAAACAATACGCTCTCGATCATCCATAAGCTAACCCGACCATCGAACACACGTCTTGTGTGATCACCTGACTGTCAACGGTGAATGATGCACGAGAGCAGCTTGAGTGTAATGTCTAGCAAATCAAATCTCTTACGGTTTTCGTAAGATTACCTATCACAATTTCCAGAACATTTTGTATTTTCAATATCTGTTTCGTTCCACGTGACATAGTGACAATTTGGACGTACTAAAAGTAATCGGCCGAATTATTTTACCGAGGCAAGTTAAGACCATAGGCATGTTGGCTTCGTGAATTGCACTTTCTATCCGGGTTTTTCCACGTCATCACTCCATACGTATATGACAACCTTCGAACACATAAAATAACCAAATGACTTATGCCGTTGATTGATTTATCTCAGTGTTCAAAGAAGTTGACAATTTTTGCAAATTCACTCCTCCGAATCAGTCAAGAATACTGTTCTACACTGGGAACTCAATTCGCTAGTTAAACTCCCTACTGTTATGAATTGAGTGTTCTTGCGTACCCTATCACAGCTACTCCAGATTCCATTCATTATGTTCCCGTTCGTTTCACATGGTCAGACGCGTAAAAGTGCAGACGCGTCGGTCCATTACAGTCCACGGAGTTGACCCAGTCACTTGACCTTTGCCAATCAAATTTCCTAAGTGGGCCACTGTTCTCCCAGTGGCATTCATTTGTGGAGTTTTCCACGTTAATAACCTGAACACACGTATGATCCCTCTATCCCGTCCATACTGTCTTGCCAGTCTTAGTTCGCTTCCTTAACGTCCGTAAACTGACTGGCGATAGTTATTGTAACAACCTTACTAGCCCGATGGTGTTTTACTTTGGCCTGCACGATCTGGCCGTCCGACAGACGTGGTCCACTGTCACCCGTTGTCTGACTTATCATTGTCTAGTTCTGGGTCCGAATTGCCTGTATTTGAGGCCTGTATATCTGCTGTCATTGAATTCGTTGTTTATTAGTGATCGTAAGCTTTTGACGTTTCGTCCTTTGGATTAAACGACGTGTCGATTACCGGCGATGGCCAAGCGAATAAGGTGGTGGCGTTTGAACGTAAGGGTCGAGAGTTCGAATCCTCCCACCGTCGGTCAAATTCCCCACCTGGCAACTCTCTGTTGACCGCGGCCCTCGTCCTGAAAAATGATGTACATTGTTATTTCACTAATAAAGGAAGTAAAAGATAGAGTTCACTCAATACTGGACGACATTCTCTAACATAAGCTAAGCCGAGCCATTAGAATAGACGCCGGACGACCAAAGTACATCAGAAGAAGTCATTAGAAAGGGATAAAGCAAATATTCTTTCATGCGCGTGCTTGTTGTTTCCGTCTAAATCCCAAGTTAATTTCCATTCCATTCAGTCTGCTTAGTGCGAGACTTAGTTTTCCACCGCAGTGATTTAACATCCAGCGCAAATGTTTATCTAACCACTGAAAACAATGGATACGCTGGTTGCAAGCTTCACCTGGCATGCTGGAATTCTCCCTTAATGCACCTGAACTTGGGTTCGAACCCGGTACACGCAACTGCTGATCGATTTCTACGAGCGGCAGTCTCTGATCTTGCTATGCTGTTCACAAGTGTATCCCACATCATGTCTGGTTTAAAAAAACTGGCCATGAAGCAACCTAGGCAGGCTAAGGGTGTTCGTCATGTTCTACGGACATTCGTTCATTTGAGATACACGATCCTGTTAGGCTGAGACAGGTGTGCATAGCTCAGGAGCCCAAATAAATTAATAACGCAATTGTAAAGTTATCTTGCGATTTACAATGGTGAGGTGTGAATAGAGGATGTTTGACAAACGACTGAAATGTACTCAGGTTTCTTATTCGGCTCTGCGATTGTTTTTCGGTTTTTAGCGGGGAATGTGGTTTCATTTATTTTGACACTTCCGGTATTGTTCGTGTTTTTATTTTCGAACACTAGGGATTATTCATATTCCTCTGTGTGGTTGTCTGCATACTTGGAAGTGCACGTGTGTTCGTAAGACACTGTTGCCTCCTACTGACGAAAAACCACTCTCACCTTGATTAATGTATACGTATATTTTCTGTCACTGTACCAAACTTTCATGCATTTAGTTGCTTCTTCTAGGGAGACGACACAAACAAACACCAGGTTCCTGCAAAAAATGAAAAGTCCAGAAGATAGAACTGGTGCGCCTACATACATGCATACATACGTAAAAATATCAAATAAGCACGTACATAGGCAGTTCATGCTTTTATAATTGATGTCAAAATAGAAATGAGATACTCATAATTCGAGATGGATGACTGTTTAAATTTCGTCAAGATTTCGCTTCCTTTTTTTCGATTAAGAACGTGTTCGCTTTTGACTTGAAAATAAATGATGAGGATGCCGTTCAACGATGAGTCTCGATGTGAATTCTGGTTGCGCTATTTGAATAGAGTTGGTATGACGGTGCAGATAACAGAAGATCAAGACTTTCGTTCTTAAATTAGGTTCCCGAGTTGTCTGCTCTCTCACGTTACTTACCGCAAAATGCTCCCCTGGGGGGTCCAGACAGACGGAATCAGTCAGTTCTGAGAAGAGCAGACCAATCAGTCTGTTCCCGATCTGTCACACGTTTCCTGCATCCTCTGTGTACCTGATTCTGTAGTGCCATATTGCCGACAGAGAATCAATCCTGGAGTGTCCATCGTCAGTCTTATCTCTCAAGTCAACTGAGGGACCAAAATCATCCGTCGATTCAGCAGGTAAAAATCAGCATGACAAATATTTTGCTGTCCGTGTTAGACCTTCTACTGTGCAAATAATTGCATTCACGAGATTACACGCGAAATATAACCATCCGACATAAAATGAATCACTATCTGTGACAACTGGAAGGATGCGCTCCGACAATGAGTGATTTAATGGTAAGGAATTTCAATATTCACGACTTGATTGCTTGAACCCTAATTTTTCGAGTGCAATATGGTTATATATGAAGAAACGTAGATGTAGAATGATAAGCCTAAGTAATAAAGTTAGGCCTGGTTCATTGACCGGAAATAAAAATCTTTTTGGGATTAAATTTGCAATCCCAGACCACAAAACGTGAACACGGGTGGTGTATTCAAAAAAAGAAACTGAACGAATAACTTCCAACGTTTGAACAATTCTATTCCGTTTAGTTTCGACGGAAACTGAAGCTGGATAGACGGATAAATTAAAATGCCCTCGTTTCGTTTATAAATTAAGTAGAATTGGATGAATCGGAAGCGTGTAACCAGTACTTAAATTAAGGTTGGGGACATGCAATGCTAGTCTCTGATAAGTCACTATAGTTCGAAGAACAGAAAACTGGTTCCATTGAGGCTATTGCGAATTGTCAATTCAAAGACCTCCACTGGGACTTGTACGACGAGAAAATTCACACTGACAAAACAACGAGAGTCTGCACTGACCTCATTTCTCAGCATTAGGGAAAGAAATAACCTGGAAGAAACAATACATTCCACACCCTGTTCACCAAAGCGCAGTTAGGAACAAATCGTTTAGGGTCCACATTCTAACTGGTCAAAACAATGTACTTTCGTTTATTTTTAAGTAATATCTATCCATCATTATTCTGGTAATGAATTAAAATAGCGGTTTTTCCCGCCTGTCTTAGCGAATGACGTTTGTCTGGCATATACAAAAAAAAGAAACGGGAATTATCTTTTATCTTTTACTTCCCTTATTAGTGAAATAACATTGTACATCATTTTTCAGGACGAGGGCCGCGGTCAACAGAGAGTTGCCAGGTGGGGAATTTGACCGACGGTGGGAGGATTCGAACTCTCGACCCTTACGTTCAAACGCCACCACCTTATCCACATGGCCTCCACCGGCCGAATTATTGTGACACTTAGATTGCGCTTACTGTGATCGATCACAATGATGCCCGGATGTGAACAACCATCACGTTTAGGAGCATTTACATTCCCAGACTGACTAAATATAAAGACCTCGAAAACTGGAAATCCCGTTTGAGTTTATGTACTAAACATTATTAGTCGCATTAACTAAACCTAGGAGCAATCAGTAGAATACCATCGAGCCAATGACCTTTGTGGGAAGTTCGCTTATACTTTCGTGGGTCACCACGAGTCGGATTGGTTGGGCACAACTGTGGCTCACACCAAAGTGGTAATGAACTAAGTCTCGTGACCTGCAGGTAGACAAATCACAGTGATTCATACGTGTCACGCTCAGCGTTTCATAATGCCCGAATTCGTAATACGGACAGTAAAAGCTGTTTTGATGTGTCTAAGAATATCAAATTCAATCTGATGAACGTCGAAATGCTACGAGACTGGATGGGTCTCTGCTGGTTTACCTACTGACAGTTGTACACGTAGTCCGGTACGGAGTGCGACTAAGCTGGACAGAATGGGCGCTAAATAACTTTTTCACACTTTAAAAGACACACGGTACAGGAAAAAATGAAAGTAAAATTTATCATAGACACTTTAGGACAGAGAGGAAATAAGTTTAGTGCAATGTTGACTAATTATTTTACTGCTACTAACCAATAGTGTGAAATAGTGCCACTCTTATGGCAACTGAGTCGATAACTTTGACAAATGAATGCTTAATGAAAATGCTTACAATTTAACTTAGATCTTTCTTGAACAGGTAGTTTCTAAGCCAACAGAACTGGGCTGCACAATCGAATCATCAGTGCATTGTTTATTCCCAGCAGTTTAGTGTTTATTTTACGAAGTGACGTAATGAACGAATGAATTAGATTATTTTGGTATTTTTTGTTGCCAACAGGCAATTGGCGACTGATGACCGGTTTTATTTCGACACTACTTCCTACAGACAAATTACCGGTTTAACGATCAGCAGTCTTTTTGGTGTAGATCGATTTTTATAGACCATGGAAACAGCCGGAAGCATGCGGCTTGGGAGGGCCCACTCAAAACAGACGTGGGTTTTGGCTCTTTGTCATTAAACAGACGATTTACTTTGAATTGCACTAAATAACTCGTCGTTGACTTCACCGTATCACTTGATATCTGTTTAGATTGTGGAATTTAACAAACCTTTCTGCTTAGCTAATCTGTCTTGGTATTCCTCGGAAGAGTGTTCCTTCCCTTTGAACACACCAGTGTGGCAGAAAATTCTGACTCAACGGTAGATTTATGCCACTTCGGAAACAAGCCTGAAAGAAAACTGATGGTGACCGTTCAGTTTGACAATTCTATGGACGGACCTTTGTAGAGTTCCATTTGGTCTCTTCATAAGTGATTGGCCTCTTTTTCTCCCAGTGAGCCGAGTAGGTGTGGTCGAACGAAACCAGAACTTTGTCCAATAGTTTCGAATTGTTGTGGTTCTGTACGATTAGTGGTATTATTAGCAACTAGTTTGTATAAAATAGTTTGGGACAACATGTGACGTTTTCTCTTCTTAATCATTGATAGAAAATACGCTGGCAGATGTACCACCAAGGTGATTGCTGGGTGCTACACCCTCAATCTGTCTGTAGGTCGTCCCTTCAAAATGAAACTGGTCTTCTATTCCCAAGTGCTTGTTGGTAACACAAAAA
The DNA here is from genome assembly GCA_008360955.1 of Fasciolopsis buskii. Taxonomy (NCBI): domain Eukaryota; kingdom Metazoa; phylum Platyhelminthes; class Trematoda; order Plagiorchiida; family Fasciolidae; genus Fasciolopsis; species Fasciolopsis buskii. The sequence continues at coordinate 18,444 of LUCM01005787.1, forward strand.
CACCGCCTAATTTCTTCGTCCAGGCAGCTGTTGTGCAATATCAAGTGAAAGCTATCAGCAGTAAACAACGCGACGATGGTTGGATCGCTTGATTACATTTCGGTGCCCAAAAAATTACTAGCTTCGACCTAGTTTTAATTTGGTTTACCGCACATAGCATTCACTACATGTCTGTTACTCGTAAATTCCGATCGGATTTTCTCTAAATATATGACTGGTACACGAGGATGACTGACACCGGCAAAATGATGTACTTACGTCTCGCAAAATTTGTCTTTCACCTGTTCCACTGATTTGGCAAAAGGAAATACAACGTTTCAAATTCCATGAACCATTTGTAAAAATCAAAATAGATTTATTTAATCAGATGTCAACCAAGTGCTGGCTAGTTCACAATATCCTCAAAACATGCCCGATTCTCCTGAATGAGCTTTAATCACACTTGGATTCTATCTTTTAAGGCAAAAATGTACCTCGTTTGCTAAAAGTCCATGTAAGAGTTTGACTGCAAATTGCTAAAAAGTAGCTGACTCAGTGCAACTCGTCGGAATAAACAAGATATGTACTGATCACTTTTAGTGTGAAGAATTCTTGATAACATTTTCCAACTGTAACTGGTGGTGCGATATCGATTTTTTGGTCCCTTTGAGGAACGGTTATGAGCATTCAAATTGTATGCATATTATTTCTGTATAATGTTTCCCTTTAGGTTTATGATTCATGGGGTATAAGCGGATATTTTGTTCTGTTTTCTTAACGAGAAAACTGCTTACCGAGTATCAGTAGTGGTTTCAGAAAACACTAGAATAATGTTAGAACAGGCAATCAAAAAGTGTCGTAATATCACGGTTAAACAGTTTTTGCGAGTATGATTCCCACGTTAAACGGGGCACCAACTGTTTGTCTTCATTCGGCATGAACTCTTCATTCAATGATAATAGTGATCCATGCTTCATGGTCATCGGCTGTACTGAAATTACTGTAATTCTAACAACTTTAGTTACAATTTATCCAAATTCTTAAGGTCAAAATTTCAATTAACTCTCAACGGTCGGCGAATGCTCGCTTTATTGCTGTTGCCATGCCAACCAGTTATTTTGATCAATCTCATGGCTAGGGCTTCGAAGAAAAATCGTTTAATTCGATTTAGGCAGTCTGGAATCTTGGGGATTAAGATAAAAGAACGATCTACGTGAAGGGTGAATTCCGAATAGCTTGGCTAACTTTGATATTCTTTCAGCTGTCATCCGGTGAAAGGAGAAAGAATCGACCGAGGTAACATGACAGATATCAAGTTTCATGCTTAAACCAGTCGTTCTCCGTAGAACATCGAGCATGAGAAATACCATGCACCAATTGTGTGGGCGCGTGATACCACAAGAGATTTAGTCTTCAATCCGTGGAACCAGTTAGCCGACAGATCAAGAATGGGTACTGTGTGTGATTGCAATGAGCTAATGCACACCAAATTATTCATATCATTAATCTTGGATGTGGTTTGTTCAACATGACTTTGAAGGCATTTGATCTGTACATAGACTCTGGGTAAACATTTATGTATTTTGGAGGAAGCATAAGTAATGAGAAAGAAGTGGATTAACAGATCACGTGATATAATAGTATTATGTTTGATTTCTCTAAACGTGAACAGTTCAAAATTATTGGGGCAGAAGTCAACATACTCAAAAGTCGGTTGCCTCAACTTAGACTGCTTCCAAGATAGATAATGTCTGGATCATGTATCATGGTGATCAGCTCATTGCGTAGCGAATGGTATGAAAACTCTAACCAGTGAACTGTTCAGAGAATATCGAGTTAAGTTGCCACGTTGATGTCCGTCTTATCTCGCAATGCTGTGTTTGGAGTGTCCAGGTGATACAGCGAAACACCGCAATTACTGATGCACTTGCATTCAAAATATTTTTGGTTCCGTCTTGTTTTTTCTCATTTCTATTGTCTCTGGTTTCCTCTTCCACTATTATTTGGTGTTGCTATTTGCGGCCAAGACCAGATCACATTAGGAGAAGGTTAATTATGGTACCGATTGCAATGAATCACTGGATCATGATCTATCAGCGTCTGTCATCCAAGCTAGTCAAATCGATTTAAACTGATAACAGTTAGTTACTTGTTGCCACGGTGACAATTACCAGATAGTTTTGAGACTACCCCGGCAGTCAAACCTTTATTATTCACTCGTATCATATTATGTCTTTTAGCATCAAATCTTCTACACTCGCACTAGCGTGAGTAGATTCGAAGGCCATGAAAATACGAATATATTGGCTTAAATGCTTTTGCTATGTGATTTTAGCATTTGATTCGTTCCGTTTTCTTGGCACAAGTAATACGATAATCTAATGTTCTAGAAAATATCAAGTTCAAATGAAACTGATGTGTGGACCTATCATGCGTTGGAGGCAACAACGCGTCCAGAAGAATGTTCATCCTAGCAGCTGGGATTTCGGTGCATAGGAACATGGGAAGAAAACGGACTCCGTGAAATCAACAGTTATATCACAACCCGTGTTACACTCACCTTACCACACTCTGGATACGGAGTATGATGATAATGTGTACTAGTAGGTATAGCTTCATGGACCGCAATTGACATTCATTTTCATTTTTGGACATTTTGATCTATACCACTTTATAAATCACTACTAGTAACTGATGCAGGAATTACGAAATCGGTTTGAAAAGAAAATACTACTGAAAAACATTTATTACTACTGTCCTGGTTAACACGCGTTGCAACGATCCAGCTATTGCGAAATATCAACTTCCGAGTCCGATCAGACAATAGAGAGCTGCAGAATAAAGTGATCAAGTGTGACGCACAACAAAAGGTTATGATTATCATCATCATCATCCTCATCATCATCATCGTCATCATCGTCATCATCATCATCAACCTTCAGTAGTATATAACTGCTCAAGTCCTACCAGTTGGTGCATTTCACAAGGAGTTGCATGTTTGAATAGAAATAATAGGTATGCTTAATGAACAGGAATTGGACCTAAGGAGAAGGAAGGGGGAAAGAATGCCATACCGACCATAGAATACAGCACAATTGCAAAATCATTTTCCACTCACTCTGATTCGGTAAAAAATGAAAACGCGATCGCCACCGTTTACACGGTTCACTGCTATATCATTCAGTGTCTCGGGCCATCTAGTTGACGGGTCTTTCACATCCCAACCATGAAGAGGTAAGAAACCTACTTTGCTTAAGTTCACGGTGCATTTTCTCATTTCGCTTTGCCATGTCATGTGCTGACCTCCATATAGATTATTCCACTCCGTGGAACACAAAATAGGACGCGATATGGTAGATGAGTGTTCACCATACGCGGCACTGTACACACGACTTCTCAGCAGTAGTAAAATATCAAATAGGTATCACAAGTACTTCATTCTATTGAAAGTTACCGGGGTCTTAAATACGCGTGTTCCCTGTAATTTTTATCACCTTTAGTCAAACAGCCACGGATATCGCTAACAGCGGTCTACAATGGTTAATTTCTCCCCATTGGAATTGAAATCGTTCGAAGGCAAATGTGCACTGACGACATGCTATTAGAATGTCTGTGTAAAGCATTTGGTAATTTAATCGATTATCTCAAAGCTTTTGAATAGTAATCTCAGCGAACAATACTCCACCCTCCCCCACAAAAAACGAAAATCAATGCCTCCTTACCCAGAGCAACGAGATGTTGCCCTTCCAGTTACGTAGTCGGGACAGGGGTTCAAATTTCCCCATGTAAATAAGCCAGTAACTGAGTGGATCAATTTTGTCCCATTTTCAGACTTCTAACAGTGTAACGATTTAGTGTTGGTTTACAGACAATATGCGCTGGGTACGTGCGGAAGCTGGTATCAAGTTTGCAAGGAGTTCACCTGGGTGCTTTTGGACAAAGAAGGATCTGGACTTGGGAAAATTAAGAACATCGTTCCCATTCGAAAATTTTGGCCCCGTGATTGGTCCGAATAAATTTGAGTGTGTAGTGTTGTCCTGAATTAACCAGAATGATTACCGTAGTGGTAGATCATTTACTGAATGAAAGATGCTGTCGTAAGCGGAGGAGTGTCTGTGTGTGTGTGTGTTTGTTCGTATGTGTGTATTGCTTTAGTGCACCTAAACGTCGGGCATCAACAAAGGATATATTGTAGTAAGAGATAATTAATAGTCAAAAGTGCCCGCAAATATTATACGGGGAGTAAACAAAGAAGGAAAATCTGCAGAAGACATATCCCCTGAAAAAAATAGTGAGTTTGCTTTTCCAGGTTGACGACGCATTTTGCGTCGGGCCATAGTTGTTACGAGGGCACTGGCGAGATAAGTCTCCTTCTGCAGCCACGCGGGCACCGTGATCTGAACCATGCAGACCGATTTTAAAAGAGAGATGCAAATTGGTAACTTTTCAGCATTTTACTTTGTGGAATGTTTTGGTCGAAATACAGGACGGACCTTTTGTGATACGCAACTAACGACTGACGAGCGACATGTCATGAATAGTCCTGGCTGTTTTAGCCACTGGTGGTGGAAACAGACGGCACCACTTTTTATGCCGTTTGATTTTCATCCACCATAAACATTGCGGGTTTTGAGCTTTACCAAGAGTCGCAAGATCAGCGAACGGATTGATGTACATGCAATTCGCACAAAAATCGATAACTTTTTTGTAGGGCATCTATTTTTGTCCTATTTGTATTTCGCTCCTCCCAAGCTGCTTTCCGATGCTGATTTTGACAAAATACAGTCACCTGCGAAACGGTAGAACAAACCGCCCCTCTCAACAAAGATTAGTAGATACGCACCTGTAGGTTCAAATATCCCGTTTATCAGAGAATATTTTGTGTGTGAATCTATGATACCAAACACAATGACTAAATGTACAGGTATCCAATAGAAATGACCGTGGTGACAAGCTTTTGTTACGAAGAAATGGACACCATGGGTTTCGCTCCCTGTAGCGATAAAGGTGGAACCCACTGGGTAAAATCGCTTGGGGTGCCCTCATGCTGGAGTTCAAATCTCAACGAAGTCAAAGAATTCTCACATTTGCATTATTTTACCACCTGTAAAAATTATCTAATACCTAAGAAGGCTAGCCGTAGCCCCTCAAAATGAGGTGATTTTTACATTACGTTTGGTGACCCCATTCAACTAAAAAACTAATGGCTTTGCGAAAGACAACATAATCGTTTTGGAAAAGAATGAAGTACAAATTTGGCCAGCTGGATTTCCTCGCACTCCGTTCTTTAAGCGATTCTAAGTGTTTAATTTAATGAATCGGAATTTCGTGACCTGCCTAATACAATTTAGCGAGCACTTTTTATTCCGTGTGCTGAAATCTATGATTCTACTTTTCTAAATGTCCAAAACAAATCTATTTTATTGTCTTACAGTCAACGGTAATTATTTTGTAATCTGAAACATCACAATCACTGAGTCTACCGTCTTCTGTTGGTCATCTTGACTGTAGTTCAAGTCCCGCCGAGCGTGGTCAAGCAAGGACAGTCTAATGGTATGTGACCGATAATCAAAATTAGCTTTTTGTCATTATCGGCTGATTTACCTAAGTCCGCTCTCGTCGAAACTCACCGGCCAGTGGTCTCCGATCTGTCGGGGCCATTGCCTCTTCTTTGCTCTTCAATCGCAATATCCCTGATAGGTAGACCCATTTAACTTGGGCTAATGGCTGACGTCAGTCAATCAAACTCTTGTCTCTTGATTCATTCATCTGAAGCCAGTCCTGTTTGGCGGACACAATTCTGTTTCACTATTGCTTCACTCACCAGACGGAAACCAAGTGGTCCTACATTTTTGGCCTTGGGTCGCAACTTCCCGTCGTAGCAACTACCATCCAGGTGGTGTTACCCTTGTTTCGGAACACTGATTGCTCGCCGAAACAAATATAAATTCGGAAAACAACTGTACATACAAAGTAGGAACAAAATTGCTGCGATTATTCCAAACTATGTTATCTAAGGCTGCTTTAGGTAATTGAATCACAATATTGAATTGATCTGATCTTGTCAAACCCCATTTTCAGCGACTGTCTGGAACTTTGCTAAGTTTTGCAAACCATCAATCCAAGGCAGAATGAGTATAAGGACGATTAGTCGAGGCAGTAAAACAACCTCAAAGTGAACTCAACTAGTGAGCTTGTTTCAGAGTAACTACCCTTATCTTAGTCAAAAAATAGCCGAAAATAACACTGTTTTCACGTGAGTGTTTTTCAGTGTAGCCGCACGGGTTCCAGACCCAAGGAAAAAGTCGCCAGCGGTCGAAAGGGAAATTGTGCACTGTGTGACAATTTACCTCGCACAAACGCACGGTTTTCTGGACAAACTTGCTAGTCTTCCGATCTTGCAAAAGTTTTTGGGAAAAATATGCTCTCAGGCCCGCATTCTCTAAAATGTCGGTCTTCTGTCGATGTTCCAGGATGAAGGACACCGAAAATCAGCCCAAGATTTTATTGCTCTGTTTGTTTTCGAACACTGTCTCGAAACGTACACAACAAAATTACCAGATTTTCTCCCCCAAAGAAAAAAAGTTTGAACCAACAATGACGAATTGAATGGTGTGAATTGCTTATCTGCAGTTCGCGACATAAATCAACCTAAGAATGTGGAGTCATCTGGGTGAGGGATGCGTTGTGGTTGCGCACACCCCAGAAAGGATTTGCTTTTACTTAACCTAACGTCAACTTTCAACTCAAAAGTCTGATCCATGGGAGCTCTGAGTGGAAATATAGTTATCATCACCCACTCTTTTCGAGATGATTAGCCGTGCGATCTTGACTATCCTTCATTTAACCAAAAAAATAATGAATAGGAACCGCTTTCTTCAAAATCAAAACTCCATAATGGATATCCAACCCAACTGTTTCACATGACCATCCCGTCGTACTCCTGACCTTGAGTACCAAAAATGGTCGAACTGAATGAAATGTATACGAACCCTGTCAGTCACAATCCAACTCAAGGTGACTGGTGTGAACCGAAACTCGAATGACTGCAGCAAAACGAGAAAGGCCAAACCAGACTCGGTCTAGAAGTTCAGAATCTTCCGTGCGAAATCACAAAAACCTGGGTAAGCTGCACGAATGTTTCCATCCTTTAAAACCTCCGAACTAAACTTTGGTGGCCTGTTCCTACGTATAGCATCTATGACCTGGCTTGGAATGAGAAAATTTCGCCTCAGCTGAACTAAATCCATTCATAAAATACACACGCGGTTCCCAAATCACAATTGTGAAACATGACTTGCCTGATTAGAGTAGGCCTTGTCTAAAATGCTCGCACAACACAAACTTTCTGTGGTTATCATCGGTTAACGTTTAAACAATGCTATACACCGGACTGATTCCTGAATTCCTCTATTCACCTCTTTTCACACTTGATTTACGTCTCCACTGCTGACGGTAGTAGCTTCTTCATCCAGTATTACTTTACCAATGAGCCTAACGTATTTCCTGAGATATGGCGTGTCAGTCGCATGACCAAAAATAAATGCAAATATCTATTTTTACTATGAAATCTTTATTGTTATTAGATTCTTTGTTTTCACTGCTGTTGTTATTATCTTGGCCCCTATTGCTTCAAAAGATACCACAAAAAGGCTCATTCACCCCATCGTCTTTGATACATTCCTTTTCATGATTCCAAACCTTATCTGGATTCTCGGTACTCTTCTAGCTTTTGTGTACATCCAGTTCGAGGGCTTTATATTACCATATTCTGTTATGACCTATAACATCGAAAGCATCATCAACTAAAATTCAGGAACGCGGAACGGTATGGAGCTAAACAAAGAATAAGCAAGTGAAGTGTAACATTAATTCGACATACTTTGAGCTGCCATGGGCTAGTTGGTGACCGCGGATGTGCGATTTGAATCTCTCTCCCCGTCGCTCACTCGGATGATAAAATCGTAATCCACCGATTGTGAGCAGTTGTCCTAATCTGTTTGAAAGTGGAAAACTAATTGAGAACCCATGAAATTGGTCAAATTTCTGTCCGAGATGGGCGACGAAACAAGATGGTTCAGCAATACCGAATTTGTGGTCCCAGAAGTCACGTGAAAACCTTCACAGTTGAATAAACTTGAAGCTACAACCTGATCTTGATCATTCAGCAGTAAAATTCATGTGATAACGGGAATTGACATGCTGAGCCGGGAAGCCGATCTAATTCCAGTTGACATGGTCGGATGTTTTCACTCCGATCTTTGATCGGAGGCACAATTACAAAAAAAAACCCGGTGACCATTCAGAGGCAAAACTAATAAACTTTGGACTACGAAATTCGGTTGCCAAGGCGAATCCTGTGACAAACTTGTCATCTTAGTTTTTTGTCAACTCACCGTCACGAAGTCGCATTCCATGCTGGTGCATGCAATTTATATATAAGCAATTAAAAAAGTGAACGTAAATCTCCCCGCCAGAATCTTACTTGAATCCTTAAGAGCATGAATGGATGATAAGCCCATTTAGGAATCATATGGCTAGTTGTCGGATGATTTTCGTCGGTCAGGCAAGGCTAACCTTCAGACAGAGGACACACGGTCCGAACGTGTTGATTTTTGTTCTGAGCAGAGTACCGGGAATGCATACATGACGAGCGGCAATAACTGCAAAACCGGTCGGTGCTTTCGGTGAAAGTCCATTCATCCATCCATATGCGAAACATGCTATTGAGAAGAAAAACCTGCACAAGCACCTATCATGCGTGTTCGGCAACAACGGTAGAATAGAAAACAGAATAATATTTTGGTTGGAACCTATCTTGAAAAAGGTAATCCGTGCTGACCGAGATGTCGGTTGACTATTATACCCAATGCGAAATATATTTTTCCCATAAGTTAAAGATCCCCTATGACTAAATACTTCAACCTACAATATTAGTTACACTAACGAAGCCATAAATTAAACTATCCTTTTCATGCGATGAAGAATTTAATTTTGAAGATAGGTCGGCAAACAGAATACCCAAGTGTCCTTTGGACGGTTCCACCCGAAGGACATTCAGCCAATACATTTCCGAGAAATTCAATTCGAATATATTTTTCACGGAGGCAGCTAGTTGTGTGAATTTCCGCAGGAATAAGCGGAGGCTGGGAATGATTCACGAGTCACCGCCAAGTGTCCTGATTATAACTGCACTACTGAAAATAGTATCGGTGGTCAAACCAAACTTCATCAGAGTTAAAATCCTCTCGCTTGAATCCAGCTCCGGTGCGTAAAGACACAAAAAGTGTTTGTTCACTGCATGCATGTACGTTATCACTTTTGGTTTGGTTGTGACAGAGGGCGGAGAAATATTCCGCCTGCAGCCAACTGGGCCCAGATAATGCAGGAATCAGATAGCCATTAAGATGAGGCCGGCGGATTTCACCCTCCAATGGGATAGGATCAACGGTCCAGCCGCATATGCATTCGGTAATCAGAAGAGAAATTCCCCACCCATATAGTTAATGATCATGAAATCGCGTACCACTGAAATAATAAAACATGACAAACTATTTTTGTCACCTACTCCAAAATCGATGACCGCCGCTCGAGCAGAGCTCAGGGTGACCATCAGGTATATTTGAGGAATATTTTTGGACATCACTTGTGATAACCGTTGGTCTACTTAGACAACAGAAGTTTCGCTGTCTTTGCAGGCGACCTGATACCTCGGATTTGAAACAAACTATGACAGCTGAGTAGACATTTGTTGGTTCCGGATAGTTCACGGGGTGTGGCTTGACATGTGCCGTTTATGACCATACTTAGTTTGCGGTGCACATTGTCGAAAATGCGATCCTTTTTTTGAAGATCCGTCTGATGTGCGTGTATATGCGCATGTGCATGTGAATTCTACGCAAAAGAACCTATCAATACTGGAGAAAGTCGGGTGCACCACTGTCTCCTACACGATCGTGCAGATTTCCTACCAATACATTTGTGTGCGCCATTGCTAAAGAGATGGAAAAAAATTAGTACTAACTGGCCCAAGTTTACTTCACTGTCATTATATTAGTTTGATTTTCTACACATCAACCTTACCTTAGGCTATTTTTACGATAGAAGCCAAACGCATGGAACATACGGGACTGAATAGGTTGGAAACAGTGGCAAATGTGAAAGGCCAGTCGTCGTCATCGTCGTCTACATACCTCTCGTGTAAACTCGATTTGGAGGAATATTCATTGAAATTCTGTACTGTTGCTGATAAACGCACATGGGCAAATCGTGAGCCAAATGAAGCCCCATTTCGTCAGCGTGGCAGGGTGCAATGTTTCATAACTGAATCGGATATTAGTAGAGCGTGAAATATCTGGGTAGACATTTGATATTCGATTGCTTTGCGCCGAACACTATTCCAAAAATAATATATCGTACAGACCTGTTGAACCATTTGGTGTGCCACCGGAAGTATGAAAAAGAAGAACAATACAATAAAAAAGAAAAAGAAAAGAACCTGAGGCAACGCGTACAGGTCGCCTCGCATGACAGCTTGGCTGTCTTCCAGCTCCATATTTTTGTGCAGGCAGTCGGGACGCATGATTCCCCAGTATCCCGGATACTGCACGAGTCCCCAAAGGTCGGCCTAAGGAGCTGCACCGAGCTATTGACAATTTCATCTAATCTTAAGGCAGCAGAAAAATCTGGAGTTCAAGTAACCCAATGGGGACCCGTGACTGCTTGGTCAGTTCGTACGCCCGTCGGATGAGGCTGGACATCTTGGGTCTCCGGAACACTCATCTTCCCCAGATGCACGTCAGCACAGTGCTGTTTGCTTCAAACGCAACGCGGGCGGTTTGGAACCAACGTTTAATCACCTTACGTAGACTGGCCGCCAAAGACCAACCAGTCTCGTGCAGAGCGTCGACCACTTGTCTTCATCATTGCCCTTTGATGAAAGGACCTCGGGTTTGAGAAGTCAGTGCGTAGAGTCTATTTAACATGGGCTATTTTGGGCGCACAGCCACTTGAGAGCATCTAAAGAGGCGTTCAGGGCAGGTAGCCGATTAGAAGTCTGGTAATTTGAGGCAAAATGAAAATGCATGTCGACAAAAAAATCCTGTGGCTGGCCAAGCAAGTACATTTCAGTATATCAGCAAGTTCACCAAAATCCACTACGCAAACGACGTCGGAAATTAGCTGATGAGACCTACAATATGCGCGTACCGCCTTGGCGAGTTAGGCAAACGAACAATCGGTTACACTTGAAAAAAGGAGTTGAACATGTTCCAAGGGCGTTTGCTCCTATTTTTTATTACGAGTTAGAAATATCAAACCAGTTTAGTTGTTGTCATATCTTCGAGCTGATCTCATTGATTATCCATTTGGCACGGCAGTTGTAACTGGTCGTCCCCTTCGATAGAAAGCTGAAGTTTATTGTGAGCGAGAAGGGATCAAGTTCAGATCAGATGGATGAAACCAAGTCTGGACTTTGAATTTTTCCCATTCTGAGCACACTTGTGATATGCGACTGGTATAGTGAACCTGGATTTTGCAAAAAAAACGTTCCAGTTTGGTTTTACTGGTATTTGGCTACGAAAAATTCCCTTCAAATGGCAACAACTTGCTGTTGATGCAATGCATTTGGTTAACTAAATTGTGTACTTGTTTGTCCAACTGCACTTTGTTCAATGCAGCTTGAGCAAACAGTCAAGTTCACCGGTGGCTGAAGCAAAAAAAGGTATTTTTGTCTAACAAGTAGAAAATATTCAACCGGCTTTATACCAACTGAACAACAAAGCTATTTAGCTTTGTCACTCAATGTGATTGCAAAATTACATTTCTACCTTGTTTCAGGTTACTGTTCTCATGTGCACCACTGATCACTTGTGCGCAAATTGTTTGGACAAGTCACCTGACTCGATCGATAGTGCGACTGAGATGTGCAATGGTGCAGAATTCAAATATCTGGAATAAACGAAAAAGTGAAACTCGTAACAAACAATACATCCTATGCCAATTAACACTGTACACTCGTAGACTCCAATGCTGCTCGAGTAGCATCCCGAGATGGTTCAATTCCATAGAACAACTGAACTCAAAGGAGAAAATCCCTAAATGTGTGCCAGACGGGATCATTCACAGTGATTTGATGCGATTCTTATCCAGCAATCGTCAATTTAAATCCCTGTTTTTACAACGGAGACTCCGGGATATGCTTGCAATGGTTATTTGGAGAATATATCCTTCAGTATTTTACCGGTTTTTTATCTGTTTAACACATCTCATGATAGTAGAAACTTGCTCGGCTGACATTTCCTTCGAATGGTTACGTGAAAAAAACTGAAATATTTCAATCGCCTGGTTAGAGTCCGTTGAAAGCGGCCCAGTTACTAACTGTTGGGCAGGAGTTAGCTATTTGGAGGCTGGTTCTTCCACATTATCAGAGGTTGCCACTGTCTTGACAGCTATCTCTTTTGTCATTCGTTTTAGTGCCAGAAATAAAAGACAATCCATGTATGTCATGCGAATTTGGATATGTTAACTCTTTTGGAAACGCAGAAAATCGGATAGCCGTAAACTCTAATAAGATGGGTTAATTTGAAGTAAAAAGCAATTCATATTCATTGATATCTAATTGTATTTTCCCTCTTGGATGAAACCACGTGTACATGCATGCGTCTTTTTTTAACTCGCCCATCTATTTTCTAGAACCTCCGCGAAATTGGACAACAAATTCGTATGGAAAGGTATGTTCACTTTATTCATCCAAATGAACGTTTGTCCAGCGCGAACAGCAAAAATAAATACCTGGTTTTCCCTCATCCGTAAATGAGGTTAACGCAATTCCGTTTTTTTATGCAAAACTTGAAAAAAAACAAAAATGGACAAAGTTTACTACATAGGACAAAACAAACTCATGTGTGTCGATTTTTCATAACATTCAACTTAAGTCTTTTAGCCTGTTGAAACTGGTTTGGATATCATCGCAAACACGAATGAAGTCAGCTCAACCGAGATCAATTGCTCTTGCAACAACAGTGCTCAACCCGTTATCAAGAATCATGCAATCATAATTTTGTCCCTTGTTTGGAATGCGTCAGGCATACTGTAATCCACTCGGTCGGTGCGGAAATGTAAGTATGATGGTAAAAAAGACATCAATTGGTGCAAACTTAAATAGCCAGAATGTCGATCCACCAACAACATTTGACGAAAAGTCATCGGAATAAACATACGGTCGTCGAAAGGCAACAGTCCATCAGGAATTGTCGGCAAATCCGCCTGAAGCATAAAAAAGCCGGAAGTTGTTTCTCGTGCGAAGTCTACACACAGCGCAACAACGAAATCGATGAGATTTTCACTTTTCGCTAGATATGGCTAGATCAGCATTTTTAACCAACTAATGGCACCGGCACAGATGATAACCTGGACAGGAGGTCAAAAAATTGATTGTGTTTACAGTTAGGACGAACTCAGCCATAATTCAATGAGCCTAGGACTGTACTGCACTTCTGAACCATAGCCGCTAAGGATTTCACTAACCAGTGGCATGGACGATAAATGAATTCTAATATCTCGTAATTCGTAACAACATAGATTGCTGGTATATTTGTTTGAAAGTCCGTGTACTACTAGGGTCCCACGCTGAGTTTGTGACTAACCTTTCAACTTTTGTAAACCCTCCTTTTGTGCAGTTCAGGAACGGCGTCTATACCAGCAGGTGATGAGAATTAAATTTTTTCTAAGGAGAGGACGGTTTAACAGGAAAACCAGATCCAATCTGAATTAGAAATGGTGGAAATGTCTTTTTTCGTGAGGCGAAATCCAAAACGCCAATTAGTAAAAAAGATCAAAAAGGCAACTGGCTTGAGGACAGAAAACGGGAATAAAACGAGCATGATATTGTTGTTGCGAGACTGCACCTTAATGAGTGGAGCGAAAAGCCTAGAATCCGGAGAAGAACCTATAGAGTTCTCATCATACATCAGACAAGGAGAATCAGGCTCACCGAAGTCACATCTGGTTTGATTAATTGAAATATTGGACTGCATAAATCAGTCTAACAAACAACGAATCGGGTGTCACGTATGGATGGAGAGGTACCCTAAACAGTGGTGTAATCCTGGTATGACTTAAACTGTTCCAGCCCATGCACAGTGCGACCATGAGATAGTCGAAGATGACAGCGGGTATACTGAAATCCGAAGGAAATCATTGCTTGCAGGAGGTCATTAAAAGCTGTTAACTTAATTGATTCTTCATCTGGGGGGTAGTTGTAAGTCTGCATACATTGAATTAGTCTTTGAAGGCACACTGGAGCCTGCTATACAGTAGAGTACATCATCCGACTCCTTTGTCTAGTAGGCGGGCTGAACTAGGCGTTTGTTCAATTTCAAACGATAGTCTCGTATGATTCTTTATGATTGGGTTCGAATGGATGTGGCCCAATTCAATACTCCCATCGGATCCCATTGAATCAGCAGATAACTGAAACTTGAACCTAGGAAATGCCATACCACCGAACATGAAAAAACATTTCAAAAGAAGCTTACTTTTAAGTCAGAGCAATTAATTCAGGAAGTCAAAGGTGTGAAGTCAATCTACAAATGACGAAAAACTTGTAAACCCGCAAACGATGGTCCAGAATAGAAAAACGAAAACTCATAATTTCCCACCTTAGAATCTTCCAGCTGCGTCCGAGTCACACGAGAATGAATAAGTGAAAATCCGTGTCCAGTAATATGTCCGAGAGCAACTTTGTTTGCGGGGCTATTGGCCACAGGAAAAATTTGACCAGATCTGATCTTGGGATAACTGATTGTACAGACTTTGCCAACGAAAAAAGCACGCATATGCTCTTCTGGGATGAGCAGCCTGTATGTGTCGCGCGTGAGATCTGCTATCAAGCGGATAAGAAAAGTGAATTTCGACTGTTTTCAATCTTGCGACTTATTGGGGTGAATTTGTTGTTTTGCAAACTGAACTGCTCCTAAAATCACTTTTATTGTGACCTACTTAGTCACGAAAATACAAGTGATTCGTCTGTGAGGACAAGTTTGTAACTGACCATCTGAGCTGCATTTCCCGAGATCGACGAATCGAGGAGTCGATCTCATATTGTCTTGTAGTTTTCTTGACCGATTATTTGGACGATATAACTGGTTTCGTGTGCTTTTGCTTCTGTCAACTCGGGATGTACGTGAATTGTTTTCGGACCGCGTCAGAGATAGGCGTGCCGAAAATAACATTATGATATTGCTCACAAATGTGACAGACGTGAGGAGAAATTTCGGTCCGTTTTTGGTCGGCCTTTCCTGGTGTCAGATCCAACCGACTGGTTTTCGCCATCAGGCAGTCTCGCCGTTGACCTCTCATCTGACAGCCATAAACTCATTTTGTACTTTACGTGTGTAACGGGAAGAATGCAATCATGCAGGAACTGGTTTCGGAGCGAAGAAATAATGGAATTCAACCTGTTCCACGGCGACGAAATTGATAGTCTTGACAAGTCATTGAATTAGCGACGTGAGTTTACGGTATGGCAAATTATTTTATCGGATTTAATGAAAGAAATAAGTTCTTCAGAAAAGCTCGGACAGTTTTCCGGTGAACATCAAACGAGACATCAATTTCTTTGGATTGTTTCAGTTTGTTTGGCCATACCTCATACTTCATCTAGCTCCATGTAGTCATCCATCTTTGTTTAAGTAGAATTCACATTCAGCGACTCGAAATCTGTTTTGATCACACTTTGAAATTCTTTTTTATGAGATTCAAATACCCGGGAGAAGGAAAAACCCTTAGATGAATTGGCGAATAGACGTACTGTTTCTCAAACGCCAAAGTTCAAATATTTACCGGATTGTAATTTGATGAAAAGAGCACTGAAGCGTGACTGCACAGCTCAGTTGCAGATACCAAATGTCTCACTGTAGAATATCAGAAGCTTTCACTGGCGACTTGATGACTTAAGAGTCCATATCCCTTCCATTCCCGCCTGAAATTGTGTGTCAACAGATTTCCCAGGCGATCTGCACCACTGCCATTGCCGATCTGATCAAGACAGAAATGTGTTAATGAAACTACCAGTCGCCCGATCCGAAGATGTTTGTATGTCTGGTTTCGCTCTACCGCCTTATGGACCATACTTCGTGACGCTAGATTTAGGATTGCGAACCCCAAATTCTCACCCTATTCCAGTCTGCTTAGCCGGGTACCAAAATGTTTATACTGAGGCGATGGATCATAAAGGATAATCGATAGTGTGCGGAAGCTTGAAATACTTGACATGTGTGTTGTGCCGCATCGAGCGTTTTTTTCTTTTTAAACTATCTTTTATTTGTTTTCTTTTTTGCTACGGTTTCGATAGTACCAAGTACGCAATATGCCTACTGTGCATTGCCGCATGTCATTTGGCACACATTTCGTGGCACTTGTACACTCATTGCTCTTTGGATTCTAAATCATCATTTTGTACGTGCTGTTTTGTTGTGTTAGCGAATAAAAACAAGCTTCCGGTTCAACGGTATGGGATACCACGGATCGTGCTTGATTTGCATTCGTATTGTAATCAGTTATTGTCGCCTGGTGAACTAGAGCAGTAGGTCAGCTTTGAGAGGGATTGGGGCTAAACGTCCCGACGGAACAGTTGGATTGGACAGATGGGCGGGAAATCATGGTACAAAAAAATGAATCGGCTTCAAACTTGCTTCGAACAGTTCAAAGTTACCTTATAGTGTAATGCATTCTATAGGATTTTGCGTACAATAAATAATGTCGCATTTCATTCGGAAAAGTTGGTGTAAATAATTGGCAAAACTTTGCACTCACCACCTTTCAAAAATGTAAAAACTCATCGAGGAATAACCATATCGCATTAGGACAGTCTATTCAGAAATTCACCTGAAACCCGGTCACGGTTTGTCAAAATTCGTGCTAAATATGGGACCGTGGAGTTCCTATAGATATTGATTCTGGAGGGTATAGAACGCAAATCGGATCGTGTCG
>LUCM01005788.1:0-22008 GCA_008360955.1 Fasciolopsis buskii
GCTGTGGCAAACTCACCTGACGGCACACCTGATTCCACGCCCCGTACACATCCATGTCGGAAGAATCAGTCGTGGGAACCGTGTATTCGGTCAAGTCCATCGTCACTTGAAAAACTGTTCGAAATCAGAGCAGAGAACCGAATAAGTACAGCCCAAACTAGTTTCTGGCTTCTGAATGGTCGTGCCGAGAACATTGGAGTAAATCAAATTCACTTTTGGATTTGTGCGGTCCGAACATTACCCAACACATTTTCCGAATAAATGACAATAAAATGTCCCTCCTCAGGGAAATTGCGTACCACACAACAGCTAACAACAACAAAAAATCGAATAGAGAATAAGGTAAAAGAATAAACTAATCGAACCAAGTAGCAGACACAGAGATAGATAAGGATAGATAACATGGAGAGAAAGACAGCCAAACAGGCAGAGCGACAGGGGAAGAGATGGACGTACATGTACACAGATAGACGGGCAATCAGGTGGTCAGTCGGTCAAGCAAACAGACAGACAGACGGACAAGCAGACATCGAGAACTGCCCGACTGGCTGACTGAATTTGAATGACGAATGGACCTCTAGATGATTTCATCTTCGACACGTTGCTTTCTCGCTTTGCTGACAGACGATCGATGTGTTTGGTGCATTAATATTTTATGCATCCTCGTGTGTCTTAGTCTTATCACAGGCTCAGATATCTCCTGGATGGAACTGGTTCGATATTTTTCCGTCAGTTTTAACTTTTCCCGCTCTGCTTTCCTAATTAACCAATCAACGCATAATCGAGAGCTAACTACACAGTTTCGAATTCGTTTCGCATCGTTTCGGCGGAAAACACTCTGGCCGTCTGATTAGCAATACCAAAGTTTCCTTTGACTGGAAGGGATAGATTTCATTTTTTGATCCAACAGCTAAACATTTGATTGGTTTCTAAAACACTTCACTGTCATTGCCTGGTCTGAGAGGGAGTTATCACTAATATCAATGCACACGTGAAAAACCATGAACTACTGTCAAACTCACCTACAGTTCTGACCAATGATTCATCTGCAACAACTGAAGTTTGTAAACGTGAGAAAAGAATAATTTTCAGTCAAACTGACCGACTAGTTGGTAGCTCATATCAACCCGATAGGGAATTTGCATCAAATCGGTTCGGAGACATGACAAAGAAGTTTGTTGGATGGAACACAAAGGACAAATGCGAGAATCCACGCTTGACAGTGATGCTAAATTTACGGTCGAGAATCACGGAAGTATAAAACAAGCACTATAAACAACACGATTGGATGAGTTTTCGTCGTCCTGGAATTATTCTTGTGTGGTTTCCGTAATGTGAACTACTAAAACTAAGTCGTCAGTTTGTGCACTTTGATCAGGATACATTTTCGATCCTTGAACAAAAAAGCATGACAAGAATCATCATGTCCGTTCTGGTGACCGGTTTTGACACTGTCCAGAATGTGGAATGAATAAACGCTTTGTCGCGTTCAGGCGTCACACATGCTATCCGACAGAATTTCACATCCGTGTATGAGCCGCACTGATGGGTCACGTCACACCCAGAGACTTGGGAGTGTTAACTAATCCATCCAAAATTTCTTACTCACATTGAATCGACGGCATACCAAATTCACTCCTTAATTTCTCAACTCAGATTGGTAGTTCCATCAAACGATTTCTAAAATTGCGTTTGCTATTCTCATAAGCTCTTGCCTATTCGTGTTTCGTCAACTCAGCACTGCAAACGGATCGCGAATGATGGAAGTGTTGGGAAGTTTCATACTGACGTGTTCGGTGTGTCAAATGGATGATACTCGCAGCACACCAACTCTCTCTCTCCGTCCAACTCACAGTTTCGTCATATTCCGTCTGATCAATACTTCCCTAATCTTCCTCATACCGAATGGAGTTGGGGATTCTGATTACTCTGATCAACAACATGACCTTTGATGTCAATTTACTTCTCGTCGATAATCTGATCACTGAAACGTAAGTAACCCATTGTTGACACAAGCTGATCCAAAGTCTAGACAAATGTTTCCACTTCTAAATGGGAGATATGTTAAACTACCACTCAATATTAATTGTGTAGGTGCAGATAGATTGTTCTTCTCTTGTTTGCCTACCCACGCAAGACCGAAAACGGAAAAGAAACAATGTTATGCTTGTCATGTTATTTACTCTGGTCTGACAAGTACATATTTGCATATCACCTTGGACTACTGGCATCGTGAAGCGCGCCAGGTCTAATTTCACCCCCCACTCTCGTGTCTGTTCATTGGTTCGCATTATCTATCTGATATTTGATCAGACCATTTTTAGGAAAAATGTCGTGGTTGTAGTAATTCAACTCGATATTGATGATACAGGTTTGTGATTAGCTGTCGCCATAATCAACACCCGATCTGGATGATTGCTCATACTGAAAGAACAAATGCTCCTCCATGGTCAACTTTCATCCATCATAATTCCATCACCATCATCATGATCATCATCATCGTCGTCATCATCATCATCATCATCACTACTTGGTCGCAATCCCGTCACCATTTCCTAGTTCTACGAGTATTTTAAATTCTACAATTTGATACTAAAGATTTGCTATTTCGGAAGACAAATCGAATCTGTCTCGTGAGCCGTGGATTGAATTACGAACGACCCAAATCTCCACGTATCCATCTAGCTGAGTTACATCATGTGTGGATTCCATGGACACGACTTGATCGAATTTTCCGATTTTTTGTTCGTATTCGTTATCATTCTTGTCTCTCCCTTTGATCACTTAGGTATCTAGTCGACATGCGAAGCAATGTAGGTGTTTTTTGGATCAGTTTCAAACATTCTACGGGTGGCTTCAATTAATTTCGTTGCCGACCTCGTAGCACGAACCAATAGGAACCAGTTGCTCGAATAAGCATCGAGGACTATGTCAAAACGTTGTCCAACAGACAAATGCTACGTTGGTAACAAACATAGATAGCACGACTTCGTCCGGCTGAGAGCAACAATTCAATTGATCACTTAGGCGGGTCGAACCAACGCGGCCAGAGAGATAGAGAGAGAGAGGCGCCAAAGAACAACACTGTTCGGCACACGGTCAAATTGGCCCGGGAGTGCTTATGTAGTCAGAACGTGGATCGTGGGTGAGCGTGGTTCGGAAATGAACATGGTATCCTCGCAAACACTTGTTGTCTTCTGCCATTCAAACTTCACTCAAAGAATAATTGTCCCAATACCTCGGGGACCATGCCCTGTTATGCGGATGGCAGTTGGTGCACTTTAATGAGTGATGAACAACTGGAGGCCAGTGGGTTCTTGGAGGTACGCTGTGTGTGTGTGTGTGCGGTGTGTGGTGATTAGTTTTCTGCACTTTCAGCAGGATAAGATTGTCAACTAGTAGTCAATGGGGATGCTGCTAATAGCAATGTGAGCGTGAAACGTACGAGCAAAATTTGTGCGAGCAATGGGCAGTCAGCCGGTCCATTCGGCTTCGTTGGGATTATCGTTAGGGGCGAATCATGATTGTTTCGATCTGAATGCCAACCCAACCGAAGCTGAACGAGCGTGAGTCGAATACCTCATCCAGTAGGCTTTCAGCACTCCGTCACTGCTGATCGGTTACCATCAATTATACTTAATGAAGCTTCAATTATTGTCCGAATTGTATATAACATCAGAAGAGAACCCGTACAAGAATTGACACATGATTGACGACTAATCGAACACAGAACGCCTGTTACGTGAAGAATGGCACAAGTCTAACTGCTCTCGAGGTAAATGAATCTAGTTCGTAAGTCCTCGGATTATCTTGGTTAGTGCTGTCATATTATTTGTTCTATTAGTCCCAATTCTGTTGCTGTGCGGTTAAAATCTTAGTGAAAGAGTCAAATCATCGTCACTTATGCAATGCAAAATAGGGGGATGGAGGAAACGATTTGCTATGAACCATATTATACAAACAAATGCAACGAACAATGTGACTCTTCTCTCAACTCACTAAGATGGCTCATCCAGATCAGAAGTTGAAAAATTTGGAAATAATTCATCTCTCGCGTTTATGGGTGCGTTTATGTGTGCGTTTATGCGGCTGACAACTTGGAGTTAACAGTTTTTGTATCCGGGCCAAAAAATAACCATTTTATACGACAAAAATGGAATTTCAAAATATGCTCAATACAACAATCCAGCAGACAAATGAATATGTAAAGGTCAGTGAGAAAGCCAGTGAACAACAAATTAGCCAGTGAGTACATTTGTACCGTACACAAACATTTGTGGTGCATTCGATAGCTGATCATTTCCATGGGTAAGACCACTTATCGTACGAGCGGAAGACAGATGAACTTGTTCAATCAGCTTAGGTATTTGTGTGTGCATGTGTGTGTGTGTGTGTGTTCAGTGCAGCCACAGTTGAAAAGTGTATTTTTACTGATCCGAAGGGAATGATATGCAACTACTGCCTACACTTTAGTCGTGTCGCAAAAATTTTCGAAAAATGAACATTTCTTAATTACTTCTCATACACACCAATTCGCTTATCCATCCACATGGTTCATTCTTGATGTTCCAGCCTTCCCAAACATAGTGAGTGTGCGATTCATATGGTGATCCGAATGAATCAATTCTTATATGATTCTTGTACTGTTGTGGTGCTTGTGACTGTGTTGACAGGAGTGAGTTGTACAACATTTTCTCCCATTCGAATGTCAGCCCGTTCCTCATTTAGCCGTTGGCTAATTGCTTCCGCAATTGGTAACAGTTCATCCGTCCCACTGACACGGACTCTTTGTTTGTTGTCCCTTCCATTCTTCGTATTTGTTCATCGAGGTACCACGATATCATCGGTCCTATTTTCAACCATTCATTTCTCACTGCGATGAATTTATTATCGGAGAGCTAGATCATGTCATCTCTGCTTAGCTCATCCCATTCCCGTAACTCCTGCTCTCCAACTTATCAGAATCGCATCATAAAACTTTCTAGATAATCCAGCAATGCTATCCACAAAACTACTCGCTCACTCTATTCACTCTGTTCACGAACACCTAATGGAACGTGTTTCCTATTCTCTCACACGTTATTTCATACACGTGCATGTTTCGCACTTAGCAAGATCGCCAGACAATTCTGAACTAACAGAATCACAACTTACAGAGCGACTGGATTGAAAATCCGCCAGTCATTTTACTATCCCCACCCTAAGTGTTTTGTTTGGTCAGATGAAAGCTGAATATCCACCTCCAAAGGCCGTGTTTATCATGTGGTTGACTTGACTTGACTTGACATGCAATGAACACTGGGATATGAACCATTCCAAGGACGTAAAAATCACATGATCAGCCTCCTGTTACGACGTGCTTGAGTCCAATCAGTGGATGTAGAATCTAACAGGTGAAATGCAGATCAAGTAACAAAAATGATTGTAAAAACTACCGAATCCACTTCTATTTTCAACCACTCATCATTTCTTCTGTCGACCGTCGGTGGTCATGTGGTCACTATTGTGGTGCATGAAACTCGATGTCGCTGGTCGGGATCTTCCTACCATCAACCATCTCCTTATTTGGCCACAGTCTCCCAAATGAAGATGATGTGTATTGTTTTGTCAATGGAAGCGAAAATCGAATGACAGAGTAACCGAAACATGTTTGATCTTGGCATGTCTCGTGTCAAGTGGTTTAGACAAGAATGCCTAGCTGGGAAAGCGTACTCCTTGCCCTGGCTCATTCTAGACAAATACTCTATTGAGAACGATTTGGGAGAATCGGTTAGCTTGCGTTTACACTAGATACGGCGGAAACGTTCAAACGTCTCAGCGATATCATAGTGATCGATCGACACTTCATCGTCTTCTAAGACCGTCCTGGAATTTGCGACAGATCTGGTGGTTTACGATATCAGTGATTGAAAACAGTGGACGGTGATGATGATTTTGTTCACGTGAACTAGTTTACTCCCGAACAAGTTTCACATTGTTCCACATTGGCACAGTACACAATGTCAAAACATACACAAATTTCTGCTAAAGCAATTAAATCCTGTGGATTCGGTCACGTATGTTCTTAACCGATTCTTAAAGTGCGTGTGTTAGGATTTCGTCAGCTGTCAGCATCAAACGCACTAGAGTCAGCCTACAAGCTGACACAAATTCTCAGGTACATTGCACATCCACGTTTGATGCTAAACCGCGAAGGGTATTCCAATTCTTCCATTCGTGTGTAGTCCATATTTGGATCAAGCCTGGCCATGAAATCTGTAGTGGATTTCGAACGTTCACCGTGTTTCACGTGACTGACTGTCTGTTTTCCTGCCAAATTCAAAGGAAGCTCCTCGGTTGGCATGGCGAACCAAGCACTGACCATGGTAGTCCGTACAGTGGAATCGAGTTATGAGGACGGAGAGTTGCGATTTACTCAAATCGGTCGATTTCAATTGAGTTCACCTTCTCCTAATACATTACTGATTACGTTGCCTTTCAGCAGGATTCTCAGGACTATCATGCAAATCGATGTGATCGCGACCTGTCTCGATTTTCAAGGATCTCAGAGCGAGACAGATTTTCGCTCAATCTATCATCTCTCGTCTACCTGACTAGTGACAAACAAAAAATCCGTTTCTACTACACAGAATGAGTAAACTGGTCACATCGAAGTAACCACTGGTGATTGATTGCATCAATCGGTCATCTACTATAGAACGTTAGCTGAACTCCGTTTAGGAATCCGGGCCGTGTGATAGTATTTTCAACTACTCTTGAGTCATCCACAGTTCCTTTGATCACTATCATATAGCGTATCACACTAGATCACATGATGATTTGTCACTGTTTGAACTGCCGTAGTGACTCATCAAATGTCTGAAATGACCACATGCCTCATTCACGTGACACACTTCAGGCTTATTCGACCAATTTTCTGCTAAATTTCCTGTGAAATTGACACTTCATTCACCAATGAAACAACATCACATCGACCGAACAAACTGTTATTAACATGTAGTTGTCCGTAAATAAAAAGCTGCCACTCCCCAACTGATGGAATGGTGGCTACTTTACATGGGATTCAATTTGAGCTATTTAGGTATGGTTAGTTTTGTCCACATGATCCGAAAAACTAAAAAAAAACACTTCGGTCACCCTGATGTTGCGGATCCATTTGGTCCCATTAGTCCTCCGAAAGAGAGTTCGTCACTTGCACGCAGTCTGGACTTTCATGGGTCTCATTGGTTATCACATCTAAAATAGTGCTGTAGAGCATACAATATATAGCCATTCCGGAATTCAGTGTCAGAAAATCGTTTTCTTTTATTTTTCCCTTTTACACAAACTTTCCGATTCTAAGGAAACAAATGGAGGTTGAGCAACTAAACAACCAATGAGGGAATCACATCGATGCTTTGTTGACGTTCCAGCTTTCTGACTAGTCGGCAACAGTTTCGTTGAACACACATATATATACAAATAAATTTATATATATATATATATATATATATATATATATATACGGATTTCCTCAAAGTGGCAATTGCGAGTTAATTCGAGGATATATACCGTTAACCCTCGGTGCCGTGTTTTGGTTTTGAGTATTTGACGAACGTGAATCTGGTTCCAGTTAGCACTAGGGAATCCATAGTTTGAATGCCACTGCCTCTACCTGAAGCCAGAAAGGGAGGTGCAAAATAACATAAGACTTTTTGCTGTGGTATTGACGAACGGAAATGAGTAGCACAATGTACTGAAAATGATTCATTTTGGGCCCACCAGTTTCTACCGCGCAGACGAACCACGCGTATTCGCATTGGACGTGTGTTTTAGCGTGAAGTCAAGCTTGATGCGGGAACCTTGAGGGGTGCCCTACAATAGCTTCATGTGTTTCGCTCTCGGCTTCGATTCCCTTGGTTAGTGTGTTAGCATTCCGCTGCCGGTTCAATTCCTTTCATTGTGTAGACGGAACCCTACTGGGTAATATCCTTTGGGTTGGGGAAAAACGAGCTTAGGCAAATGGTAGCTGTACGGTTATGGGCCACTAATCTTCCGATCGCCAATACTGATTCAAGACACCTCCATTGCAAGTGAACCCGGCGGATAGTTTTGACCGGTTTGTGACTTCTCCAAATACTTAGGGAGTGGCAGTGCAAAGCCAGATGGTACCCAAACACAGACTAGATATTGTCTGGCCTGTGTTAATTAATCTGTCAGATGCGACGGAACATGCCGATTGGAACATTCATCGTGCAAATGTTTCTGGTTTTAGGAGGCAAAATACTACGTCACCCCAGGCCAAAATCGCACTCCCTCTGTCTCGAAAACGGTGTACCCATGCCCTGGGTGAGCTTGGCGCTTCTACGGTAAAATGCTACCACAGGACTGCGCTGATCCAAAGTCGAACCTTGTTATTGCAAACGAATCGTTGGGAGAAGTAGATAAATGTTGTTGTTTTGGCCGTTACTTCTCGCCAAATGTTTTGACTTTGATTGAAATCGGCTTGTGCAGAGGGCTCGATTGGCCTTCACAAATTTTAATTGGGCGTTACTTCTGCTTTTTTATCTTCTATCTTTTACTTCCATTATTAACGAAACAACAATGTACATCGATTTTCAGGAGGGGGACCGCGGCCAGCAGAGGGCTGCCAGGTGAGGAAGTTGGTCGGCGGTGTGAGGAATCGAACTCGCGACCTTCAGGTCCAAACGCCACAACCTTATTCTTTTGGCCACCGCCGGCCAGATCGGGGACCGTGTGAACTGTCGAAGACCCTGGGAGGTGTGGGGTGCGAACCCACGCGGAGATCATCTCCAGTCCACTGCCTTAACCACTCGGCTTGTCATCGACTTATCAACCGAACTTCAAGTGTACACAACAACCGTTAGATGGGTGTTCCTAATCGATGGACGTGGTCGATTTTGTAAGGTCGTTGATCAGACCTATCCGGATTCGGTGTAGAGTCGACGAGGGCAGATTTGATGAAATAATTTCATGAAATCACCCGCGGTGGCTAACTTGTGATGCAGTGTTTATTTATTCTTCCTCTCTTCTTTCCGTCCTCGTCTGAATCCACAGGTCGGAAATGTTAGACCCTTCATGATCCGCTAAATAACACTTTTCCGTTGTCATGCTACCAACTATGAGCCCCGCAGTCGTCACCGATTTTCTCGGTTTCCGCTAACTTTACGGAGCATTCTAAAGCAACGAGTCTGACTTTGTCATTTCCAAGATTCCATACAGAATTATTTGGTGAACCATCTCTGCCCGAATAGTTCAGCTGCCGAAAGGGATCACATGGAAGTTCAAATTGGTACACAAAACTGGAGCTGCGGGATTCAGCAAAAGTAACTGTTGCTTGAACGACACAACGAAACGCGTGGTCTGTTCAGATTTCCCATCAAATATGGTTCAATGGAAGTTATTAGCCAGGGGTAGAAAATTTGCTAGCAAGAGACAGTCGAGATCAGCATCAAAGTGAACGTTGAATCCGAGATCACAGTGATGCACCTTGTTAAACCACCGTGGTTTTATCCCCTGACGATGTGACAAGCAGTTAGAAATGACAGTTTTTAATGATGCGGAAGTATCGTAAAAATAAGTCAGCCTCTAGCCACTGGCGACCTGGAAGATCTTCCAAAAAGAACTTGTTAAAGACGTCTGAGTGAATCGAACTCCCAGTTTTTTAGTATATGGTCATATATTTGTGGCCAACGCCTAGTTCTGAGTGCGTGGTCTGTCCATTCTCGCCATATCGTGCGTATAAGATCGAATGGCCATTTTGATTCGTCGGGTGTCCGTTACAAAGCAACAGGTTGGACAATGCAGATTGTGACTTGACGTAGACAACCATATCAGTGGATTCAAATCAGAGGCGGATTAATTAATATGGAAATTATCTTACATGGACACTTCGAAATTAGTCGGGTGTATTCGGCCATGTTACCTCACCGGGAACCACGTCGTGTCTTATTCGAGACTCATTAATTTTTATTCACCTTGGATTTTACGATATTCTACCTCCAAATGCTCCCCAAAATAACATCGGATAAGCTCACTCGTAATATCTCTTCGGATTCGGAATTCGAATGCCCAATGGATTAGCACATGCTGTGTTGCCGCCTAGGTGGATTCGGTATTTGACTGGGTGAATAAATTGATCAATAACTAGGGAGAACCAGCAAATGACTAATGCTTCGTGTACAATCGTCGATTTACGTGCATCGCGGCGCATTCGGGATTGTCGATATAGAACCGTTTGCTGATAATTCTAGAAACAAGTCGCATCGTCTGTGCCCTAGTTCGACCGCATCGAGTGGTTTAGTTTTTTTAAAACAAAAGGTGATTTTAATTGACAGACAAGAGGTGAAACTTCATTTTTCTGTGCGTAACTAGCCGACAAAGACGTAAACAGCACAATTACACGAGATTCGCCATCTTCATGAGTTTCAAACCTCGAGATACGAAGTCATACATCAATGATTCAGTCCCTGTCACTTTACGGGTAGATATGTAGGCGTTTCTGTTCGTATAAGTAAACTGTGGTGATTTTAGTCGCAAGGAACAATGTATTTTTGCATGTGTGTATGTGCTTGTGTACTCGTGTGTGTTTGCGTGCGTGCGTGCACCATCGGTATGCTAGAAAATCATACAGCTTTTTGTCGATTTGTCAAGGCCCATCTTAAGAAGGAAACCACAAGTTCGGAAATTCGATTCTCAGTGATGTACTGAGTAGCTTTTTATACGGATAGTGTGAAAATATTTTTTCTCGGATTTGTTTTTCATGGTTGTTGGTGCCCATAACTAAGTTATTCACTGGGCACTAAAATCTCGTGTTTCGATATTGAACGCACGTAGGAGACAGTTTTCGATTCCCCAAACGTGCGAAGTACTTGTTTAATTCCACTATATTACTAGCCTTGGGCCGCTGATAAATGCGGTCTGGTCGGTCGTCTCGGTGTCTGAAATCAAATCAAGGCGAAGCGTTTCTTCTACTCTCGCGCAACTATTACAGCGTTAGTCAATAGCAGTTCTTGTATTATCACGAACCAGTGGTCCACTCGAGCTTCCAATTTTCATCCCGTGCGACAATCAAACAATGTCTAGTTTGGACAGCTGTAGGCATGGTCGTGAGCATAGTCTCAGAGGATGTGACTATTCCATCCAAGCTGTGCGTTGTGACATCATAATCATTGAGCATCAAACAACAGGACGAGCCCTAGTAATCTCTGTCTTTCTCCCAAGGTTACATATTATACAACAGACAGCAAATATGAAAGGAATCAGGGAGTGGAAGTACACGAGTGGGAAACAGAGGGATTGGTGGAGTAGCCACTATACGGAATGCATTCCAACTGTTCGAGTACACACGTGTTCAGTCATGCCACTTAGCCGCAAAATAACAACATGAACGCCACTGTTCACGGTTCGAAACCCCAACCTTCAATGTTTCTAGCTCATTGGTTGACAAGTTTTCTGGACCCCAACGACGGAGACATGAGACAGTTACTTTTGATAACTTAGCTGCACGTTGTCATTCCACATTGACACGTCATCTGTTGACCCCCGCGTGACCACTTCCACATCATGGGAAGAACGGGAAACAGGGCACGTTACGATGAATAAGTGTTCACCGTGCGCAACACATGACCCAGCATACGAAATCAACAAAGCTACAATGTGTTCTGTGGGATTTTTCAAACGTTTAAAGCTAAATAATCTGTTAAAATATTTCCTGAACCGGTACATAGTGCTCGATTCCTAACCTGCAAAATGTTCGCACGGTCAAGCCATCCAATTTTAGCGATACTGTGCAAACATTGATGGTCAAATCATGCGAGCAACGATCATCTTCAGCACGCTAAGGCATGTCCTGCAAACATGCGACAAAACTGAGTGTACTAGGGCACGATATATATGGCCTTTCAACTTCAGCAAAACATCGTGTCTGCTCCGCTAGTGGTTTAGGCTAGCGTGCGCCCCTCCAGCTTTTGATATACGCGTATTCACATCTAATGCCATGCTACCATTTTTAGTCCGGCAGCTGCCAAGGTAACTGAAACGATCGACAATGGTTAGATCCTCCCCATCGAACATGTAACTCAGAGCTACGGACGTAGTTTCGGGTTTGTTTGTCCCATCGTGAGACCGGCGTGCTTCCTAGTTGTGTCAACCGGACGATGCAAGGATAACAGCAAGACCGATGCTTTGATACCTTGAATCAGGTTGATCACAGGTCAACTGACACTCTTGGGATTTTCTCAAACAGCAGCGGGATTTCTGAGGTTTCTATGCCGCGACCGGACGCACATTTTTCGTTCCGGTATGTTATGTATGTCTGAGATTTTCATGGAACAACTTCAGCCTGAAGATTGTCAACTGAAAGGTCTTTTTGATGAAGTTTTCTTACCATGTGACCACCTTGGCACAATGAATTGCAGGTTTTGAACCAGCAGAGCTATAGTGAAGCTTGATCTTGGCATAGATCGGCACACGTTTAGTTTCCAATTTCAATTATAAACAAAAGGGGAGCGGTTAGTGTATCAGTGTTAGGGACTGTCAGTTCATTCAAAGCGAAATCTTTCGACAGTTAGTCAAATGCTCTGTGGAATATGAATACAAGAAACATATTCAATCATTTGGAATGCTTGAGAAAACTCCCAGGGATATAAGGTGCTGTAATAATGAGGCCAGCTGAAATAGCGTCCTGGACACGAATAGTGATATTCATAATACAGAAGACCACTGCGAAATTCATCGTATTGGAATTCTTCGTTCTTCGCGGGGAAAAAATTGTGCCGTTGCACTCTCGACAAACAAACCTACTAGTATCATCCAAAGATGGCCTGAACACCAGGTCATGACTGACCGATTGTAAAAACATTTATATCATTCGGTTTGGAAAACACAAATCCATTTAACTAACGGAATCCGAAAATGCGTAGCATTTTGATCATTTTGCAGACCAGAAGGTGGGCACATTTTTATATGGATCCACCCAGACAGTCACATGGCCTTCACACTCTCCATTTTATACGTGAATCAAAAAAGCCGTCTGACATTGAGCGAATAGTAATATTATTCATGATGAAAGTTGTACAGTGATGAAAAATAGTGTCCAGGTGTATGACGTTTGTGTAATGAATATTATCTATGCTTCCCACTCCATCGTTCACTCTCTGGCGGCCTGTCTCAAGACACAGGAGTTGTCGTCCAAAGAATGGTCATAAGTTTTCGAAATTCATTGTTCTTGTTGCTGAAGATGTATTTAAGGGGCATGAGTCTTGTGTTTACTTATCGCAAAATGTTGCAAATTAACCAAATCAATGTCCACTTGAAAGAGGGGCATATACTGGACGATGCATCTGCAAAAAAAGAATGAGAAAGAGCTGAAATGTATGTGTTTGTGTATGCTTGATTTTGAAATGACAAATCCGCTTATCAAATATAAATAAAGTTCGACCAAAACTATGCGAAAGCTATTATCATCGGCGAAGGAAGGAACCACTGGCTCAAAAGGTCAAATCAAAATAGTGCTCGATCTACTGTAGAGATGATCCCTCTTGTCTTTTGGGACATACTGCTTCGCTGACATGCACGAACAAACGCGATTCGCAAACACTATCTTTCACACGCAGCACCCATTAGTTGACTACTTATCCAGACAGAACTCTGAAGATACTCATCTCATCGGTGACCGCGTATTCTTTTCTTTATTCATGTTTAGATAGGTACAGAATGGGGACCGACAAATGTGGGACAAGAATACCACGGTTTAATGCATTGCTGTTGCAGGCCATTCTGTGTAACACCACAGACGCGAGCGTGAACGCCTATTCGTCGGCAGAACCGAAGGTCACTTGTATCACCCGCTAATCAAACTATACACAACGAGGTTAAAGATCTTGATGATTTTTAATTCTACCTCCGAAACAGAACCAGCAAAATGTGAGTCAACGATAAGGCATAATTTATGATGGAATAGAGTTTGCGTCAGCGAATCGTTTACCCAACACCGACACGAAACTAATCAATTCCGCCGTTTATTTTCAGTCACCGTTACATACTATATCGGTTTGTGACAACTAGCCCACGCCGTCATCCAGTAACGCGCTGGCTATCCTCCGAAATTTCGACTGCTTAAGGGTTCGATTTCATTCAAGCTGGATTAACGGGTGTGGAGACAGTTACACGCAATTTGTGTGGGAATTCCGCATTTACTATTCAACTACTGGCAAAACTCACAGTAGCAAAACAAGGCGTCTTATTTATGCTGCTAGTTGTCGATCGATCTCGCTCAATTACGATGTTGTGTTAGTGTCACATCTACAAAGCAACATTAGATAAGCCACACAATAAAGTCTTTGTTTTAGGCCAACATCTAGCTAGTCTAAATTCCAGTTATCTCTTCGGGACAGCGATGAAGAAATTCGACTGAGCTCTTTTTCCGCTACTTGGGCCTCGAGGCCTTTTGTCGATCTTCCTCTCCGTTGCTTCTAGAGCTATTTTCATAACCGACCTGTAATTGACCTGCGGGCCTCTAAGTCACACTCTCCTGGTCTCTCTCATGCCAGAATGAGGCATTCTCTCAAATGACTTCTTACCTTATATGATTCACTGAAATGCAATTTTGTGATGTCAAACTGCGAAGTCAAGACGTGTTTGTCTCAGCTCTGTGGGCTTTAAAAATCATTGGATATGACCCTTCGCAACACTAATTCTGCGAACGTGATACCATTTAGGATTATCAGTAGCCCTCTTTCAATAGTGCTTCATACATTTTAAATATCAAATAATTATACATCACTGAAAGGAGCTTTAAATTTAACTTACTTTCAAATTGTAAATCCAACTGCTTCAGAATACGTAGTGGGGAAGCTTCCGGGTTTGAATTGGTTTGAAGCCAAGATGCTTGGATCTGGGGATTTTTTCGTACGTGTTGTACTGGCGGGTAGATTTTGATACGTAGAATAGGAATACATGGTTGTTTATCTAGTTATTCAGTATTAAAAGTGAAAAATCAATTACACGGAGAAAGTGCTAAACGTTTTCGTTAACAGATCATTTGTGTCATTGTGAATCGAAAGCTGCACGAACTTCATAGAGTCTATCGATGCAAAGGTGAAAAAGAGAACACAAAGGCTCTCTACAAACACTGAGGCGTCGTAAGCAGTCCAAGTTTACTTTGATATCTCCGCTGTCCCGTGGAGCTCTCAACCAGACAACCAGAAATGTAGCGGCTAAGTAATGAAGAGGTCAGAATGCACTCTGCCAATAATGTTCCGGTCTGATTTATTAATATTAGTATTATTATTTACAGACTTTCAGATGATGCAACAATTACCGTAGATGTTCAGGAATTCAATATAAGTTATGCTCATGTTCTGAGATACAAGGGCTGCTCCATCCATCGTGAATATGTCCCGTCCACACAGAGATTAACAAGCGTGTGACACTTTTTCCCATTAAAGTCTCCTCTTAACAATAATTAAATAAATGAGATTTAGGATGTGCACCGATCATAGTACTACTGTACCACTATTCAACAATAGTTGGTTATTCGACACCGATAGTGGGATTCTGAAAAAACCCTCGGAGTGGGCACGGAATTTTTTGGTCACATTTCTTAGATTTGGTGATGACTACTGCGGATGAATGTGTCACTCGGCCCACTGGACCTTGGGTCCAATCAGTGACACTTTATCCTTGTCATTAACTCTGGTTCAAGCTCAGCCGTGCCTCTACGTCCTGTAATCCGAGATGGACGATCTGCTTCGCATAAATAACTGTTGTTAGGCAATGCAGACCTTCACACAAGATAATAAATCTAACTTAATTATCTAAAGGATTAATTGGTCATTTTCGCATCTGCAAGTCACCTACTTGCCTTGGCCGACCGTTGCGGTGTGTTACGATCACATCCGTTCGAAATGGAACCCACGGATGATTTGAACGGATACACCAGTTATGGGGTATGCAACGGCCGTTATGTTGTCGCCGTCCAGCTGACTAACTGATAGATGAACCATCCCAAATTGTGGTTGGCTGAATGTACTCCTGGGGTCTGCCAACTGATTTAAACGTAACTCATATAAAGATGATCCGTGGTCGTTGTCGAATGGCTACCTTTCAGCTAGTTACTATGCCTGACCCATTTCCCGGTCGTGGTTACCGTCTCTCGTCCTCGAAACAATGCAGTGATTCCGAAAGATTAAAAAAACATGAACATTTATCTGCACTCAAGCATCAAGCATGTAAAAGTTAAACCCTTAGAAAGAACGGATAAGTGATAAAACGGAATGAATCAGTGGTTTTTTGGGAATACTAGTTTACAGTCAACTTTTTTCCTGCTAAGATCGTCCTTCGTATTTTGGAAAATGAAGGACCGTCAAACGCGACCTATTAGTCATTCTGAAATCTGAGAGAACCGGGCTGATCGTGAGTGAAATTTATATGGCAATATGTGCAAACGCGATATGTTTGAACAAAAAAAATAAAAGAAAATTGGTCTATCGCTTTTACAAAGCAGATGACAATAAGCGCTTCAAGAGAAATGCAATTTCGATGCTCACTTTCCAAACATTTTAGGAATAGGATTTCAGGTTCTCCTGAAAGTGGAGTATTGGGATACAAACATCTATCGATTACGATTACAGCAACAGATGAAAACCAATAAAACTGCGATGAGCAAAAGAAATAAAAACAAGAACAAAAATGGTATAAAAACGAAAAGACTATTCCAATTAGACATTGAAACTGGAGAGTAACAGAACGAAGGGACGCAAGAACGATTGGACGAAGAGTGGACACTGTTACACTATGGAATTTTTCGGGCCTACTGTTTGGATGTGCATTGAAGAGTTTTCAAACCTCTATAACAGAAAATGAGAGACATCACAAATAGGATGTATGTGCCCGTCGGAACTTCCGTTCGAAAGGCTCATATAGCAAAACCAAATCTGAACCCAGATCCCATTGGTTGACAAAAATGAACCTGATCGGTTCAAGAACCACTCTCCTATTGGGATTTCCAATGGTTCGTTTTGTCCCATGATTATGATAGGAAGTCTGCATATAAAGAAGTTAAAATTTTCGCACTCACTGAACCACTCTCTTATCAACTCAAATATGTTTGAGTAATCTTTGATAAGTGTTATTATCCTAACATCAGACAATAGTAATAATAATAATAATAATAATAATAATAATAATAATAATACCAATGATGACAATAAGTACAGCACTAGTGTCAGTAAAATCGGTAGTTCCAGCATGTACCACGAAAAAAGTTTTCATAAATCAAACATTAATTCTTACCATATTTAACTTCGTCTGTAAGGGAGGAAATCGAGTCAGAAGAAAAAATTAGTGACATATATAGCCGAAAAAGGGTGACAGTAAGTTTATGTCAAATCAACCTCATTCATTGGATGAACGGTTGACTTACGTTCAAGCATTCTACGAATAAAAAAGAGTGATTGTCAGCGAGTATTCTTTTTCCGATGCCAGTGGACTGACCACGTATGCAGTGTATATGCTTTTGCCTGACCACAGACCAACAGTCTGTATGAGGTTTGTTTATACGACTACCACCCGCAGATTTTCATCAGTAAACAAAGATAGTATGAAATTCTAGGCAATTTTATTTCCTGATAACCAGTCCCTAAATAGCTGGGAAAAAGGTCAATACGGTTCACGCAATTTCATTGAATAAATTAAATGCTCCTTGAAAATATGATAAGATCTTTTGCGGTACACCTCCGTAAGAGGAAGTTCTTTTGTTCAGCCTATAATCTGAGCAGTAAATAAACAAGATGTTTTACTGAAAAAATAAAATATCCTACTTATAATCCATAGTGCTTCTGAATGGATTATCACATACTTTATAGGTTTTTTGTGGTCGATTTGACATGACAGTGTCCGAAACGAGAAAGGCGCCAACTAACTACTATCAAAACCCGTATCTCACTGAATTAGTATACTCAAAAGTGCAGAGCTCAGAGACGAGTTAATTAGCCCTCTTAGCCATTACGGAATCCTGTCTAAAAATTCGTCCGTAATGGCAATTCAATAAATCACGATACATTGCTGTATTGACCGCGAATAAAAGCGAATGAGTTTGAATAATGGTTTGATACTTCAGTGCAAGTTTCTCCTGGTATATATATGTATGTATATGTCAATGAATAGATAGATGGATGGATAGATAAATAGATAGATAGATAGATAGATAGATAGATAGATAGATAGATGAATAGATAGTTGAATAGTTAGATATATTGTTTTCATTTTGTTGCTACGTTTGTGGTTCTCCTTGCTCCATTGATACTGCTATTTCAGCCGTATCATTTGGATTTCGCGGAACATTTGACCTCCTGCTTTCCCGTCGGCTAGTTATACGCATATCTCTTTACGCGTTGCACGCACATTTTATCCACTAGATTTTGACCTGGTTGCCTCACTGCCAAACAATCGGCCATCATGTGATCAACTTGTTGGTCGATTACACACAGGGAGTTCATTTGTTTATGGATATGCAGCTTGTGTTGAACGTTACCATCGTCATCTTTGGGAACTCGATCAATCCGGCAGAGTATATGCAAGAGTTGGATGAACTGAAGAAACAACGCACCGTCAAACTGGAAATCGCGGAGTTTCCAGACTATGTTGAATGGCACTTTTGTGTGAAAATAATGTATATTTGTTTCTCATTGGTTACCGGAAGTATTGCTTCCTGCGCATAATTAAACTGAAAAAAACACCGCTGTGAAATTAATAAATAATCGAGCGTCCCTTTTCAGCTCAATGACTTTCGAGGCCCAATCGTTTGTCTCGATCAAGCATCTCAGTTTGACTTAGTAGATTTGGAATGCTGATGGTTCCCAAGAAACCAGATAAAAACGGCGAAAGTTTTGGATTTTGCCACTGCAAAATGAATAATTTCATGTGTTATGCAACCTTCTACTATTCTCAATTGTAAATTGTCGACGCATTTTTTAGAATTTCCCAAATCACAATATATCGGGTAATTGTGGTCGAAATTTATGGAATATCGAGCCAGAATTTGATTTGAATCGTTATGAGTGCATATGAATGGCAAATAAGCCCATTTGTGAATCACAGTGGTGATTTGTGGACTACTTTTGCCGGTTTAATCAAGGACCATCTGTGACAAGAAGACCCACGGAAACTACATTTGCATTAGTAACTGTCCCGTTGGTTTCACAACATTTGCTGCCTTTTAGACAAAAATCGATTGCATTTTTCATGTGATCACAAACAGGGAAGCAAAAACCGGCACACACGACTAATTGAAAATATCAACTAAATGACTTTGCCAATTAGTTAGTATTGGGGCTAGATAGGGAATGTCCAAGTTCCCTCTAAATATTAGTCCGGAAGAGTGTAGAACGGACAGTGGAACGTGTTGAGACGTAGGAAAGGCATTTCCCAAGATCGCGGTATAGAGAACGAGAAGGATCGAAGACAGAAAATATTTCACATACCACTAGATGTAGATCACATCGTTTGTTCGATGTTTCTTTCAGTTTTTTGTAAAACATGCACCACAAATTATAGACGAGTCCCGATAAAGGATCGTAATAGTTCTGTTTACTATAGCAGAACAAGTGATGAGGGAACAGTAAACAAAAACACGACTAACATTGGTACGGAAAGTAGGAAATTATGTTTCACTGAATTTTGAACTGTCCTAGTCTTTGTGTGTGAAAGGATAGACTTCTAAGTTTTCTGCACAGCTATTAATGCGAGGTGACAAAATTTGATCGATGAGATTCACAAGTTTCTGAAGGGATACACTCTATTGAATTGACCCATTCAGATGCATGGGAAGACTGGAAAAAAGTGAATTGTCACCGAGACCATCACGGCACACTGAGATATAAACGAAGGATAAGCTATTGGAAAAGTCTAGACAGTTCTCACTTCCAGAAAGGATTTAAGGCTATACAATATAATCGGTGAAATTCGGTAATTGACTCAAATGGGAAGAATTCATTGATCGGCGAGTTGTGTATATTGGAAGCACATATGGCCTAAGAATGGGTCCTTGAAGAACTCCATCATCATTTACGGCGGTGCAGATATTTCGGGTCCCAGTTTTGGATACTGAGGTTAGTTTTCCAAGTAGTTCGGTAGTCATGTCAGTAGATACTTGGGGCAACGAAATGTTTCCGTTCGGTGAAAATGTGAGGACCGAGAAAAAGCGTAAAAGACAATTAAAAAGTCAGAGAAACAACAACTGATGAATTACTAGAATAGATTTGATGATATGGTAAACTAGACAAGCGGAAGATTTCGAGTTGCATTTCGTTTGGTTTCTAGACCAGGAGAAGGGAATAGTTGCAAAATGAAAACAGAGGAAGATAGAAGTCTGAGGGCGGTGAGTATTGACAATTTAATGAGATAAAATAGTTCGGCTCAGTTGCCGGATTTGTTAGGTTTAAGTGGAGACGAATGTGATAAGCCTCTACCAGTCGAAAATAAAACAAGTTCACAAAGATGTGTGTGAAGAGTAGAAGTAAATGTGTCCATGGAAGAACAGCCGACATATCTGAGAAGTGCTGATTGATGATGGATCATCAGGACGGTTGCAGATTAATGGGATAAACAGTGATTGAATAACCCTATCTTCACTGCATTTAGGGGTTCGTTTACGTGCAGGTGTGCGCGTGCGTGCGTGTGTGCGCGAACTCGTGCCACAAGGGCGAGAAAGGGTACGCCAAGGTGATTAGTGAGAATCAGCGATATTGTGTGCTGCAACTTTGCTGTTAGGATTGACAAGGTCAGCGGTGGACAAACACGTGTACAAGCTAGGGTCCAAGGTTCAGACTTCTTGCATTCTGCCCAACCTCCCAGTTTTCAATGAATATGGACGTTCTCTTTCATCGGATGTGGTATATTTGTCATACAGCAACTAATTATCAAAAATATTACTATTGCTCTTATTAAAATAATTAGTAGCGGAACTAGCAGCAGCAGTAGTAATACTATTTCATCCACGCAAGTAATACTCGACAACCGGTTTCGCCCTGCTTTGCTCCCATCACGACGTGTAACACACAAACATACATACACACACACAAACAAACACACACATTTGCAATAAAACCCATACAGGGATACTCGTTCTTCCACGTTGCACGCTCATACAAAGGCGAGATCATTCAGTCATCCATCACCCAATCGATCTCCGGCTGCCGAAAAACCTATGCCGCTCAACAAGGCCATTCGCAACGTGCATTTGAACGTCACTTGGGCGACACCCCGTAGTTACGGAAATCGCCAATGCGTCGATGATTTCTCGTTGGGAAAAATAAAAAATTGGCCGGAAAAAGAAAAACAGCACCAAAAATTCATTTTTGCATTTCATTCGCAGATTACACCTCACGCACTCCAGCCGAATGGCTTTGCAATTATGACTTTGTGTTTAGGGATCATACTGGCATGTTTCCTTCAATATGTATTGCATGTGTATTTTATCCCCCAGTTGTTGGCCTGGTTACATCACAACCGAATCATTTCAACAAATCACATCCGATTACGGAAATATTTATCGAAGGCAAATACCAAATTAACCTGTATACGGATATTCGCCTGGTGTTTGACGTTACTTCAATTAACAAGGGGAACTCGATCGATCCGAAAACAATACTCTGGCGGAACTCGAACGAGATGGAGCGGATACAATACACTAAGACGAACTGAACTGGCGCACATTCAACGTGGGCATGGTACGTTGTTCCGCTCTCGTTTTTTGATCCAGATGAATGTTTCTTGTGTATAATTGAAATAAAATTGTATGCAGCTTTTGTTCTGCTAGATTATCGAGCCTGTCCGTTTGGGTTACTGGTTGGGGCGTTCGAGGCACAATCATTCGGCCCGGTTCAATGACCCAGTTTGAATGTGATAAATATGCACGGTTGATAATTTTCACAATGCGTTTCATAGTTTCTCATTGGTGAATTGTGTATTGCAATCGCATTATAAATAATGTTTGTGTATATCCCA